>JXCR01133436.1:55631-190968 GCA_002079205.1 Phalaenopsis hybrid cultivar
CTCGTGTACATAGCTTGCTCTTGAGGACACTTCAAGAAGCCTAGACTCATCATTCTCTTGTTCAGGCAAGTGTTCCACGCCCTTGGTGCTTGGCGTAGTCCGTAGAGAGCTTTGGACAGCTTGTACACCTTGTGCTCTTCATTCTTGACAATGAATCCTTCAGGTTGGGTGACGTAGACTTCTTCAATATCACCGTTGAGAAACGCCGACTTGATGTCCAAGTGGTGGATCTCCCACCCACGATGAGCTGCGAGGGCAAGAATTAACNAAAAGCTCACCTAAATCCAACTTAAGCCAAAATCCCCAATTTTGACCAAACAACCCAAATCCCACAAAGTTGAACCTCCTAACCCAAAACTTTCCACCCAAATGGAATCCAAAACTCCTCATGACAATTATCCAAGCCATTTTGATCAATCAATTGAGACAAATTCAAAGTTTATCCAAAATAAAATTCAAATCCAAGCTCATGACATGATTTGAACCCAAACTCTAAATGTGACCAAACCTAGCCAAATGGACCAACCCAAGACCACCACAACCAACATATGGACGTTAGGGACCAGGCTAGATCCACCTGGCCCACCCTACATGAGCCATGGACAAAGGGTCCCTTATTTTAGGGGATCTCTTCCCATATTTGGCTAAACCCAAAAAGTTTTGCCATCAAGCATTAAACCTTCAGAGGTAATTATCATTAAACCTCTCACTGGCTCACTTGACCACTTGACCACAAGCCCGGACCTGGCCGGCAGGCCTAGTAGCCAGAAAATACCAAAACCAAGAGCCAACTCAAGCTTTAAACTAAAAATTTGAACTCTTTGAGTTGGCTAATCTCCATTTGTCATTAGTGCCACTCAACCCTCCACCTTAGTAATCCATTGCACCCATTGGCTTGCCATGGTGGCCACCCAAAGCTCTTCTATTTAAACCCTACCTTCCAAGGGCAAAAGTGAAGATCATGAAAATCCTTGAGGAGACTCTACCAAAATCCTTCCAGAGCCTCTTCAAGTTTTCCTAAGTTCAATCCCATAGTCATCAGCCCTCAATTTCCATTGCCAAAGAACAATTTCTCACTGAAAATCCAAGACAGATTCCGACCATTTCCCAAAACACCAAACTCCAAATTCAAGTGCCTTTAAACTTCATCAAAGCTTAAGCAGAAGTTTCCCACTCAAACCCCATTACTTTCAGCCCTCCAACCCACTGTTCGACCAAGGCCGCACCACCTATTGGTCGAGAACATACTGGGTGATAAACCAGAGCAAAGTGACACTTTGAGGAGGTTCTTTGGAGCCTACTAAAGTTTTCACAAGCACCTAATGTAATTTTAATACCTATTTTATACTATTTTTTATGATATTGCACTTTAAATAAAGGTATTTTTTATGTTTTGTTGCTGGGATGATGAATTAGGGTCATTAGAGAAAAAATATACAAAAAGGAGCAAATTTGGAGCGAAAAGGACCAAAATGTGAAGATTTGAACCAGGGCGCCGACGGTGAGCCTAACGGCGCCGACGACAAACTTTTCCGGAGACTCCAGAATTAATTCACTTAGAAGGCCAGCCGACGGCGTCCTCGAGGCCGCCGACGGCAAGCTCGGCGGTTATGTCCAACTATGCATTGGATGAGGACGAATTTTGGAGGGGTACTTAAGCAACTATTGGGAAAACTCATCCACATCCTTAAGGAGAAGTCTTTGGCCAAAAATAGAGAGAGGAGAGACTCAAAATTGAAGTGTGAAAAAGTGTAGAAAGTCTAAATTGTAAAGAATTCTTCGAGAGATTATAAGAGTGGAGGGAAAGTGAGAAATTTCTTCCTCCTTTTCTCTTCGAAGAGGAATTTTGTGTGTTGTAAAGAAAGGAAGAGATTCAGAGGAACTTCGAGGAGTTTGCTTTGNTATATTACAATATATAGTCATTCTTGAAATGAATAGAAAACTATAACTCTTAAAATTGATGACTAGACAATCTTGTACCTACAGAGTTAATTTAATTACTTAAAATTTTTCATAAAATCTCACTAAGGTATTTACTTAAATCAAACTTATAGTATTTTTGAATTAAAACGTTACTACAATAGATCATAAATTTTATATAGTACTAAAATTACTTACGGACAAGTAATAATTAAGTTTGGAGGATTTTGACCAAAGGAAAATATGTTGAGATTTTTAAAATTATTTTATACTGATTTTGATGATATTTCACTTTAAAGAAATGTATTTTTGATATTTTGTTGCAGGTATGATGAATTATGATCAATGGAGCAAAAATATGCAAAAAGGAGCGAATTTGGAGTGAAAAGGACCAAAATAAGAACATTTGAGCTAGGGCGCCGACGGCAAGCCCAACGGCTCCGACAGTGAGAATTTCCCGAGACTCCAACCAATTATTTAAGAAGGCCCGCCGACAACGTCCTCGAAGCCACCGACGGGGAGATTGGCGGTTAATTCAAAAGGTGCATTGAATGTGGACAATTTTTGGACGAATGCTTAGGCAAATCTTAGAAAAACTCTTCTAAAACTTTAAAAGAAGATTTTGGCTAAAAATGAAGAGCGTGTTGGAGATTAGAGAGGTTCCAGTAGTGTGTAGAGAGTCTAATTTAGGGTTAGATTGCGAGGAATTCGTCAAGAGATTGCAGGAGTGGAGGAAAAGTGAGAGATTTCTTCCTCCCTACCGCTTCGAAGAAGAATTCTGTGTGCTGTAAATGAAGGAAGAGATTCAGAGGAACTTCAAGGAGTTTGCTTGGGGAGGAATTAGAGATAAGTGTTATTTACTTGTTNCGAAAATTGGAGAGCCTGGAGAAGGCGGGAAAGAATCTAGGGAGTAAAGGAAGAGCTAGAGAGAGTTCCTAGAGATTAGAAAGGTTCCAATGTTGTGAGGAATTCTTCGAGAGATTGTAAGAGTGGAGGGAAAGTGAGAGATTTCTTCCACCTTGCTACTTCGAAGAGGAATTCTGTGTGCTGTAAAGAATGAAAGACATTCAGAGGAACTTCGAGGAGTGTTCTTGGGGAGAAATTAGAGATAAGTTATTTACTTGTTGTTAAGAGGAACTTCGAGGAGTGTTCTTGGGGAGAATTTAGAGATAAGTTATTTACTTGTTGTAGTCAGGAACTTCGAGGAGTGTTCTTGGGGAGAAATTAGAGATAAGTTATTTACTTGTTGTAGTTTTGTGTGTTGTAAAGAAAGGAAGAGATTCAGAGGAACTTTAAGGAGTGTTCTTGGGGAGAAATTAGAGATAAGTTTATTTATTGTTGTAGTTTTTTTACTTTGATTTTATATATGAATTCTGAGTTTTGTTGTCTTTTTCCCATGAGATCTGAGTAGTTTTCTCTGTCTNGAAAGAGAGGAAGAGATTCAGAGGAACTTCGAGGAGTTTTTTTTAGGGAGGAATTAGAGATAAGTGTTATTTACTTGTTGTAGTTTGTATGACGTTGCTTTTATATATATATTCCAAGTTTTGTCGTACCTTCCCCATGATTTCTGAGTAGTTTTCTATGTCTTTCTCCTTATCTTGAGATTTGTGAAATGGTGATTTGAATTGGTTGAGCCATGAAAATGTTAAAGAAATTGTAAGTTTTGTTGTGTTTTCCCCATGTCAAGTTTTGTTGTGTTTTCCCCATGAGTTCTGAGTAGTTTTCTCTGTCTTTCTCCTTGTCTCAATATGTTGTGTTTTCCCCATGAGATCTGAGTAGTTTTCTCTGTCTTTCTCCTTGTCTCGAGATTTGTAAAATGGTGATTTGAATTGGTGAAGCCATGAAAATGTTTAAGAAATTGTGATGATCTTTTAACCTCAATCTTAATTTACTTTCAGTTGTATTTTCCCCATGAGACTGTGAAATGGTGATTCCATGAGATCTGAGTAGTTTTCTCCGTCTTTCTCCTTGTCTCAAGATTTGTGAAATGGTGATTGTCTTTCTCCTTGTCTTGAGATTTGTGAAATAGTGACTTGTTGTAGTTTGTATGACTTTGATTTTATATATGAATTCCGAGTTTTGTTGTGTTTTCCCCTTTGTAGTTTGTATGACTTTGATTTTATATATGAATTCTGAGTTTTGTTGTGTTTTCCCCATGAGAGATAAGTTATTTACTTGATGTAGTTTGTATGACTTTGATTTTATATATGAATTTCGAGTTTTGTTGTGTTTTCCCCATGATTCTGAGTAGTTTTTTCTGTCTTTCTCCTTGTCTCTTGATTTATGAAATGGTGATTTGAATTGGTGAAGCCATGAAAATGTTTAAGAAATTGTGATGATTTTTGAAATGGTGATTTGAATTGGTGAAGCCATGAAAATGTTTAAGAAATTGTGATGATCTTTTCAAAATGGTGATTTGAATTGGTGAAGCTATGAAAATGTTTAAGAAATTGTGATGATCTTTTCACCATCTTAATTTACTTTCAATCTGGCCAATTGATTTGTTAAAATATGTTGAGTTTTACAACTATTCTTAATTTACTTTCAATCTAGCCAATTGATTTGTTAAAATATGTTGAGTTTTACAACTAATTTAATTTACTTTCAATTTGGCCAATTGATTTGTTAAAATATGTTGAGTTTTACAACTGAAGTAAAGATTACATCCAAGACTAATTTACTTTCAATCTTGCCAATTATTTTGTTAAAATATATTGAGTTTTACAACTAAAGTGAAGATTACATCCAAGATTTAGGGAGGTCAAAACCCTTGAAAGTTGGGTGCAAATAAATAGGAAAATAATATTTTCGGGCGTAGGATTGGAGATTTTAGAGTGACAGATTAAAATCCCTAATTTGATGACAGACTAAAATCCTCAATTCGGTCATATCGTTTGGGTGCTGAAGTGTAGATGTTAGCCCTCAGGTGAGGNCTAAATAATGTTGAGTTTTACAACTAAAGTGAAGATTACTTCCAAGATTTAGGGAGGTCAAAGCCCTTGGAAGTTGGGTGCAAATAAATAAGGAAATAATATTATTGGCCGTAGAATTGAAAATTTTAGAATGACAGACTAAAATTCCCAATTCGGTCCTATCGTTTAGGTGCTGAGGTGTAGATGTTAGCCCTCAGGCGAGGGGAACGTGGGAGCTCCGAAGTGAGTGACAGTATCCTCTCAATCTAGTCACAGATTCAATAAACAAGCGTAGGATTAGTTAATGTTCGTTATGCCTGGACCAAAGGGTAAAGAATAGGTATGTTGACACAATATAATTTGAACCAATTCAATTTATCCATTCACTATAATTTATTGACAAGGAGAAGAATGCTTTCTTATATATTAAATATCACATTTAAACCCTCATTAACATCAATAGTTATTTAATAGTTATTAAAATTACATATTTATTTAAATTTCTTATTAGTGATAGATAAGAAAATTGAACTTCGTTGTTGCGATTAAAGTATTGCTTTTCTTAAATCTTAGTTCGTAGTTCTATACCGCTCCCTATGGGATCGATATCTAGGACTCCATTAGAGCCCTATATCACTTGAGGGATAAATATACTTGCGTTGATATGTGTGACTTTACAATTATTGAATATTTCTTATGTCCATATTTATCTTATATTTTTAAACATATATAAAGTCGCGGTCACACCTTTACTTTATTTTATTTTATTTTTTTAGTGTTAGTTTATATTGTGAGAGAAGGAAGAGAAATCAAAAGAACTTCAAGAAATTTGATGGAGAGAATTTGAGATAAGTGTTTATCTTTGTGCATGCAGTTGATTTTTAATTTAGATTTCTTGTTTGTGTGCATAATTTTCACTTTTAAACTCATATATTGTTGTGTTTTCTCCATGGATTCTTAGGATTTTTCTTTATCTTTTTTCTTAAACTAATAAGTGATTAAATGTTTAAAGGAAGTTGTGTGAATTTTTAGACTTCAATGTTGGAAGAAGTTGTGATCATTCAAGACCTTACACTTCATTTACTTCTTGATTTGCTCAATTAAGTTGTTAAAAATTGTTATGAGAACATGTAAGATCTGAGATGGTATTGTCTCAGTTAACAAATGGTTGGAATCACATAATTGATTTCATGAATGAGAATGTAGTTCATGGGGTTGAGTGCAAATAAATAGATAAATATATTTTCAAGGGTGTAGAATTAGAGGACTTTAGAGTGACAGACTAAAGCTCCCAAATTGATTTATAATTTTAGGTTTTGATAAGAGATGTTAACCCCGAGGTGGAGGAAGAAAAGGGAACACTAGAGTGAGAGCTAGTATCTTCGCTGCCTAGCCGGTTCATACACTTAAAATATATAGTGTTTTTAGACACATTTTTATACCTATTTTTGAGATATTGGGCTTTAATGGAATGTATTTGTGTGCTTTTATTTCAGGTACAAGTAACAAAGGTAAAAAAATGCTAAAAGGAGTGAAAAAGGATCAAATTTGGAGCAAAAAATGTAAAAATGGTGCAAAAGAGTTTTGNAAAAATGTTTAAGAAATTATGATGATCTTTTCACTTCGATCTTAATTTATTTTCAGTCTGGCCAATTTATTTGTTAAAATATATTGAGTTTTACAGCTATAATGAAGATTATATCCAAGATTTAGGGAGGTCAAAGACCTTGGGGGTTGGGTGCAAATAAATAGGGAAATAATATTATCAATCGTATAATTGGAGATTTTATAGTGACAGACTAAAATTTCCAATTCGGTCCTATCATTTGGGGGCTGAAGTGTAGATGTTAGCCCTCAGGCGAGGGGAATGTGGGAGCTCCAAAGTGAGAGCCGGTATCCTCCCAGCCTAGCCACAGATTCAGAAACAAGCATAGGATTAGTCGCTGGTATCCTCCCAGCCTAGCCGCAGATTCAGTAACCAAGCATAGGATTAGTCAATGTTCTTTACAGTATCCTCCCAGCCTAGCCGCAGATTCAGTAAACAAGCGTAGGATTAGTCAATGTTCTTTATAACTGGACCAAAGAGTGAAGAATATGATTGCTCCTATTTGGCACATACAATATTTAATGCATCTCATTCCTTTACAACTGAACCAAAGGGTAAAGAATATGTATGCTCGTATTAGGCACAATATAATTTGAACCAATTCACTTTATCCATTCACTATAATATCTTGACAAGGGGAAGGATGCTTTCTTATATATTGAATATCACATTTGAACCTTCATTAGTATCATTAGTTATTTAATAGTTATTAAAGTTATATATTTATTGCAATTGCCTATTAATGACAGCGACTTTGTTGTTATGATTAAAGTATTGCTTTTCCTAAAATGTTAGTTCATAATTCTAAACCACTCCCTGTGGGATCGATATCTAGGACTCTATTAGAGCCCAATATTACTTGAGCGATACATATATTTGTGTTGATAAGTGTGACTTTACAATTATTGAATATTTATTACGTCCATATTAATTTTATATTTTTAAGCATATATAAAGTCGCGGTAAAGTTTTTGGCACCGTTGCCGGGGAGTGAGTGAGTAAAATCACAATTAGAGTAACAGACGAATTAAGATTATTAGAAAATTTATACTTGAATTGCAACTTATTTTTATATTTAGTTAATTATATTACTGTATACTGATTTCAAATTGTATGCATAAATTTGGACCTGAAAATCTTATACCCTATGATTCGGAATGAGAACGCACTGTTAGAATGATTAGAAGATTAAGAAGACAACCTAGAAATTCTTATATAATGGAAAACAATATAAATAATCAAGGAATATAGAATGAACGCCAACCTAGACCCCTACGAGATTATGCAAATCCTACAGTAGATGAAATTCACTTTTCTATCCAAAAATCTTTATGTAGCTGCTAATTCATTTTAGCTTAAACATGTTATTATCCAAATGGTACAAAACAATCAATTCGGAGGTACACCAATTGAAGATTTGAACTTACACCCCGATAGTTTTTTAGAACTGTGTGCTACTTTTAAATATGACAGAGTCTCAAACGATGTTGTTAGACGTAGACTTTTTCCTTTTTCACTGAGGGATAAGGCTAAGATGTGGTTAAATTCATTAGCACTAGGTTCTATTAGAACTTGGGGAGAACTTTTACAGAAATTTCTATCCAAATATTTCCCTCCATCCAAAATTGCTAAATTTAGAAATGACATAATATCATTCTGTCAGATTGATGGAGAGTCAATATATGAAGCTTGGAGAGATATTTAAGGATCTTCTTAGGAAGTTCCCTCATCACTCGTTACCAGATTGATTGATAATTCAAACTTTTTATAATGAACTAGTGGGATCTCTTAGATCAATTATAGATGTCGCGGGTAGTGGTTCTTTAATGTCAAAACCTTTTGATGAGGCTTTCTCATTAATAGAAGAGATGGCTACCAAAAATTTTTAATGGCCCTCTGAACGGGTAAATCCTAAAAGAGTAGCTAGTATCCTTGATTCTGATGCAATGTCTATGTTAGCTTTGCAGATTGCTACAATATCAAAGAAATTAGATAATTATGGGATGAATTATTCTCCGACACCTCCTATGATGGAAGAGAATTCATCTGGGCAATTTATGAATGTTCAAGCTTCATATGAGACTTTAAATGCTATTAATAGACCCAACAACTCTTATTCCAACTATTATAACCCAGGTTGGAAGATTCATCCAAATTTTATTTGGAATAACAATTCTTCTACAAATCAACATTGGGCAAAAAACCCACTTAACCAGTTAGGAAATTCTTTCAACTAAGGAAATGTAAATTACAAACCTTCTTATCCTCCAGGATTTAACAATAACACTCAAATTAAGGAGAAGAAGTTTGTCTATGGAAGAGCTGATATTAAACATGGATCAACAACAGTAAAATAAAGGAAATCAATTACTAATTCAAGGAAATCAATTACAAAATCAAGGAACTGCTATTAAAAATATTAAAAACCAATTGGGACATATCGCTACTGTGCTTAGTAAAGAAACATTAGGAACTTTTCCTAGTACTGTGGAACCAAATCCTAAAGATCAAGGAAAAGAACAATAAGCGATACAATTATGAAGTGGAAAAGAATTGGAAACAAGGGGGCAAAAAGAAACATAAACTAAGAAAGAGAAAGTGGACACCGAAAAAGAAAAGGGTCATGAATACCCAGATTTAGAGTACCCATTTACACCAATGCAAATTACTATGGAGAAACCTCCACCACCATTTCCTCAAAGATTAAAGCAACACAAATATAATAAACAATTTTCCAAATTTTTAGAAATTCTTAAGAAGTTAACAGTAAATATTCCCTTCGTAGAAGCTTTAGAGAAAAATGCCTAATTATGTGAAATTTATGAAAGATATTCTGAACAATAAAAGGAAGTTCACGGATAACAAAAGTGTTGCACTTAGCGAAGAGTGTAGTGCAATTATTCAGAAAAAGCTTCCTGAAAAATTAAAAGTAGGTAGTTTCACTATACCGTGTGCTATCGCTGAAAAATTTTATGGAAGAGCTTTATGTGATTTGGGAGCCAGCATTAATCTTATGCCTGACAGCTTCACTATACCATGTGCTATTGGTGAAAAATTTTATGGAAGAGCTTTATGTGATTAGCAGCTCACTATACCATGTGTTATTGGAGAAAAATTTTATAGAAGAGCTTTATGTGATTTGGGAGCCAACATTAATCTTATGGCTCTATCAATTTTCAAAAGATTAAGATTAGGAGAAGTCTCACCTACTTCTGAAACTCTACAGTTAGAAGATCATTCAGTTACACATCATAAGGGAGTTATACAAGATGTGTTAGTAAAAGTTAATAAATTTATCTTTCCTGTGGATTTCATTATTTTAGATATGGAGGAAGATAAAGAAATACCTTATTTTAGGGAGAGGTGGATTTTATTGTCTTAGATATGGAGGAAGATAAAGAAATACCTATTATTTTAGGGAGACATTTGTGGAAAAGCTATGATAGATGTTCAAAAAGGAGAATCGTTTTAGGGAGACCATTTTTAGCTACTGGAAAAGCTATGATAGATGTTCAAAAAGGAGAATTAATGAGAGTAAACGATCAAGAAGTGACTTTTAATATTGTAAAATCTATGAAATACCTTGCTGTTGAAAGAGATAAAAAGACCATTTTTAGCTACTGGAAAAGCTATGATAGATGTTCAAAAAGGAGAATTAACTATGAACACCATTTTTAGCTACTGGAAAAGCTATGATAGATGTTCAAAAAGGAGAGTTAACTATGAGAGGGAGATCATTTTTAGCTACTGGAAAAGCTATGATAGATGTTTAAAAAGGAGAATTAACTATGAGAGTTAATGATCATGGAAAAGCTATGATAGATGTTCAAAAAGGAGAATTAACTATGAGAGTTAACGATCAAGAATTGGAAAAGCTATGATAGATGTTCAAAAAGGAGAATTAACTATGAGAGTTAATGATCAAGAAGCCGGAAAAGCTATGATAGATGTTCAAAAAGGAGAATTAACTATGAGAGTTAATGATCAAGAAGTACTCGAAAAGCTATGATAGATGTTCAAAAAGGAGAATTAACTATGAGAGTTAATGATCAAGAAGTGGCTTTTAACATTGCAAAATCTATGAAATACCCTGCTGTTGAAAGAGATATTGAATGTTTTCGCATGAAAATTATTGAACATCTACTGAAGTAGATGTTCAAAAAGGAGAATTAACTATGAGAGTTAATGATCAAGAAGTGACTTTTAACATTTGAAATCTATGAAATACTCTGCTATTGAAAGAGATAATGAATGTTTTCGCATGGAAATTAGTGAACATCCGAAATCTACGAAACACCCTACTATTGAAAGAAATAATGAACGTTTTCCCATGGAAATTAGTGAACATCTATTAAAAAAACATTTTAAAGAACATTTTGAAGAGAGTAATGAGGTTATTTTGGACAAATTATAAAATGAAGAATTAGATTATGTTCATGAAAGATTTGAGATGTTGGATATTACGGAAAATGCCGATAAGAATCTGTTACCATCAATTATAAAACCACCTTAACTTAAGTTGAAAGTATTGCCTAGCCACTTGAAGTATGTGTTTTTAGGAGACTCATCGATATTACCAGTTGTTATATCTTTAGAATTAAATGATTTGTAAGAGCAAAGACTATTAGATACATTGAAAAGCTATAAGAAAGCTTTTGGTTGGACCTTAGCTGATATTAAGGGAATCATTCCTTTAGTCTGTATACACAGAATTATATTAGATGAACAACATAAACAAAGAGTTTATCCACAAAGGAGATTAAATCCAATGATGAAAGAAGTAGTTAAGAAGGAAATTTTGAAATGGTTAGATACTGGAATTATATAATATTTCAGATGGTGCGTGAGTAAGTTGAATTTATTGTGTTTCTAAGAAAGGAGGAGTGACTGTTAAAACAAAAGAAAATAATGAATTAATACCTATCAGACAAGTTACTGGGTGGCATATTTGCATTGATTATAGAAAATTAAACACTGCCACAAGGAAAGATCACTTCCATTTACCCTTTTTAGATCAATTAGTAGATAGACTTACTGGGCACAAACATTTTTATTTTTTAGATGGATATACCATTTACCATAAAATTCTTATTGCTCTTGAGGATCAAGAAAAGACAACATTTACTAGTCCATTTGGAACTTTTGCTTTTTGAAGAATGCCTTTCGGAGCCTACAACATTCCAGAGATGTATGATGTCCATATTTAGTAAGTTAATTGACGATGGACTGAGAGTATTTATGGTTGATTTCTCGGTATGTGGAACATCATTTGACACATGCTTAAATTATGTTGAAAAATTTTTAGAGTTATGCGAAGGAACTAATTTAGTTCTGAATTGAGAGAAATGTCAATTTATGGTTGCAGGAGGAATTGTGTTAGGGCATAAAANTTTTAGTTTGTATGAATTTGATTTTATATATGAATTCTGAGTTTTGTTGGGTTTTGCCCCATGAGATCTGAGTAGTTTTCTCTGTCTTTCTCCTTGTCTTGAGATTTGTGAAATGGTGAGCCTTGAAAATGTTTAAAAAATTGTGATGATCTTTTCACTTCGATCTTATTTTACTTTCAATCCGGCCAATTGATTTGTTAAAATATGTTAAGTTTTACAACCAAAGTGAAGATTACATCCAAGATTCATGGAGGTAAAAGCCCTTAGAAATTTGGGGGAAAATAAATAGGAAAATAAAATTATTGGGTGTAGAATTGGAGATTTTAGAGTGACAGACTAAAATCCTCAATTCAGTTTTATCTTTTGGGTGCTAAAGTGTAGATGTTAGCCCTCATGTGATGGGAACGTGGGTGCTCCGAAGTGAGAGCCGGTATCCTCCTAGCCTAGCCGTAGATTCAGTAAACAAGCATAGGATTAGTCAATGTTCTTTATGTCTGGACNTCCCATGAGTTCTGAGTAATTTTCTCTGTCTTTCTCTTTGTCTCGAGATTTGTGAAATGGTGATTTGAATTGGCAAAGCCATGAAAATGTTTAAGAAATCCGTCTTGAGATTTGTGAAATGGTGATTTGAATTGGTTGAGCCACAAAAATGTTAAAGAAATTGTATGATCTTTTCACTTCGATCTTAATTTACTTTCAATCTGGCCAATTGATTTGTTAAAGTATGTTGAGTTTTACAGCTAAAGTGAATATTATATCCAAGATTCAGGGAGGTCAAAGCCCTTGGAAGTTGGGTGCAAATATGATAGTTATATCCAAGATTTAGGGAGGTCAAAGCCCTTGGAAGTTGGGTGCAAATAAATAGGGAAATCTATTATCGGGTGTAGAATTGGAGATTTTAGAGTGACAGACTAAAATCTCTAATTCGGTCCTATCATTTGGGTGCTGAAGTGTTNGCTTTCAATCTGGCTAATTGATTTGTTAAAATATGTTGAGTTTTACAATTATAAGTGAATATTACATCTAAGATTTAGGGAGGTCAAAGCCCTTAGAAGTTGGCTACAAATAAATGGGAAAATAACATTATCGGGTGTAAAATTAGAGATTTTAGAGCGACAGACTAAAATCTCCAATTCGGTCTTATCGTTTGGGTGTTGAAGTGTAGATATTAGCTCTCAGGTGAGGGGAACGTGGGAGCTCTGAAGTGAGAGTCGGTATCCTCCCAGCCTAGGCACAAATTCAGTAAACAAGCGTAGGATTAATCAATATTTTTTATGCTTGGACCAAAGGGTAAAGAATATGTATGCTCCTATTTGGCACAATATAATTTAAACTAATTCACTTTATCCATNAAATTTACTTTCAATCTGACCAATTAATTTATTAAAATATGTTGAGTTTTACAACTAAAGTGAAGATTACTTCCAAGATTTAGGGAGTTCAAAACCCTTGGAAGTTGGGTGCAAATAAATAGGGAAATAAAATTATCGGGCGTAGAATTGAGAACTTTAGAGTGACAGACTAAAATCCCCAATTCGGTCCTATCATTTCGGTGTTGAAGTGTAGATGTTAGCCCTCAGGCAAGGGGAACGTGGGAGCTCCAAAGTGAGAGCTGGTATNTTATATTGAATATCACATTTAGACCTTTATTTGTAGCATTAGTTATTTAATAGTTATTAAAATTACGTAATTATTTCAATTGTCTATTTGTGACAGATAAGCAAAATGAACTTCGTTGTTGAGATTAAAGCATTGCTTTTCTAAATTCTTAGTTCATAGTTCTAAACTTACTCCATGTGGGATCGTTATCTAGGACTCCATTAAAGCCCTATATTTCTTGAGCGATACATATACTTGCGTTGATACGTGTGACTTTACAATTATTGAATTTTTAATTCATCCATATTTATCGAATTTATAATTGTTATTAAGGATTTAGTTTAGTTGCTGGTGAAGTATATCTTTTAGCAGCATTATTAAATACTTATTTTTTTAATCATATATCAAGTCGCGGTCAACTTTTTGGCACCGTTGTCGGGGAGCGAGTTAAAAAAATCACAATTATAGTAACAAAAAAATTAGGATTATTAGAAAATTTTTACTTAAATTGCAACTTATTTTTATATTTAGTTAATTATTTCACTATGTGCTGATTTCAAGTTGTATGCGTAAATTTGGACCTGAAAATCTTATATCCTACGATTCGGAAGTAGAACGCACTGTTGGAAAGATTAGAAGATTGAAATGAATAGAGAATGAACAATCAATGAATAGAGAATGAACACCAACCTAGACCCCTACGAGATTATGCAAATCCTACAGCAGATGAACATGAACACCAACCTAGACCCCTACGAGATTATGCAAATCCTACAACAGATGAAATTCACTTAAAAATCCTGATGTAGTTGCTAATTCATTTGAGTTTAAACCTGCTATTATCCAAATGGTACAAAACAATCAATTCAGAGGTACACTAAATGAAGATCCTAACTTACACCTCGCTAGTTTTTTGGAACTGTGTGCTGCTTTTAAATATGACAGAGTCTCAAATGATGTTGTTAGACTTAGACTTTTTCCTTTGTCACTGAGAGATAAGGCTAAGATGTGGTTAAATTCGTTAGCACTAGGACCTATTAAAACTTGGGGAGAACTTTCACAGAAATTTCTATCCAAATATTTCCCTCCATCCAAAGCTACTAAACTTAGAAATGACATAACATCATTTTGTCAGATTGATGGAGAGTCAATTTATGAAGCTTTTAAACTTAGAAATGACATAACATCATTATGTCAGATTGATGGAGAGTCAATATATGAAGCTTGGGGAACTTAGAAATGACATAACATCATTCTGTCAGATTGATGGAGAGTCAATATATGATGCTTGGGAGAGATTTAAAGATCTTCTTAGGACTAAGAAATGACATAACATCGTTCTGTCAGATTGATGGAGAGTCAATATATGAAGCTTGAGAGAAATGACATAACATAGTTCTGTCAGATTGATGGAGAGTCAATATATGAAGCTTGGGAGAGATTTAAAGATACATAACATCGTTCTGCCAAATTAATGGAGAGTCAATATACGAAGCTTGGGAGAGATTTAAAGATCTTCTTAGGAACTGTCCTCATCATTTGTTACCAGATTGGTTGATAATTCAATTTTTATATAATGGATTAGTGGGATCTCTTAGATTGATTATAGATGTTGCCGCTGGTGGTTCGTTAATGTCAAAACCTTTTGATGAGGCTTATTCGTTAATAGAAGAGATGACTACCAACAATTTTCAATGGCCCTCTAAACGGGTAAATTTTAAAAGAGTAACTAGTATCCATGATTTTGATGCAATATCTATTTTAGCTTTGCAGATTGTTGCATTATCAAAAAAATTAGATCATTATGGGATGAATTATTCTCCAACACCTCCTATGATGGACCCTATTGTGATAATATATTTGCTCTAGCTGGCAGACATCTTCAGCTGCCTGTAGTGGATAAATGATGTACNATTCAATTCGGTCCTATCGTTTGGGCGCTGATGTGTAGATGTTAGCACTCAGGTGAGGGGAACGTGGGAGCTCCGAAGTGAGAGCCGGTATCCTCCCAGCCTAGCTGCAAATTCAGTAAACAAGCATAGGATTAGTCAATGTTCTTTATGCCTTGACCAAAGAGTAAAGAATAGGTATGCTCATCGGTAACCAAGCATAGGATTAGTCAATGTTCTTTATGTCTGTACCAAAGGGTAAAGAATAGGTAGGTGCTGAAGTGTAGATGTTAGCCCTCAAGCGAGGGGAACGTGGGAGCTCCGAAGTGAGAGCCGGTATCCTCCCAGCCTAGCCACAGATTCAGCAACCAAGCATTGGATTTGTCAATGTTCTTTATGCCTGTACCAAAGGGTAAAGAATATGTATGCTCTTATTTCACACAATATAAATTAAACTAATTCATTTTATCCATTCACTATAATTTCTTGACAAGGATAATGATGTTTTCTTATATATTGAATATCAGAATTAAACCCTAATTTATATTATTAGTTACTTATTAGCTATTAAAATTATCTATTTATTTCAATTGCCTATTAGTGACAGATAAGCAAATTGACCGTCGTTGTTGTGATTAAATTCTTCCTTTTCTAAAGTCTTTGTCCGTAATTTTAAACCACTCCCTGTGGGATCGATATCTAGGACTTCATTAGAGCCCTATATTACTTGAGCGATGCGTATACTTGCGTTGACAAATTCGACTTTAACATTATTGAATATTATAATTATACATCTTAACTAAATCAGACACATATATAAGTTGCGATCAAGTCCTTGGACACCGTTGCTGGAAATTAAATCTTCTAGTAGTGTTATCAAATTCTTGTGTTTGTTGATTACAAAAAAAAGTCGGTCAATGCGCCTTTTGACAGAGAACTATCGCATGATGCCCCAGAGATGAATTTTTACAAATTAAGACGGTTCAAGATGAATTTTGCACAGATTTTCAAAGGGAAACTTATTCTATACACATATTTAAGTAATTCAATGCATATTGAAACTTTAAAAGGTTCTTTTATGAAGGGATATGTCTCTTGGATTCAATGGTGTCTTTTGAATTCAAAAGAGTTGAATTTTAGAGGGGAATTTTGAATTATTTTTTAAAGGAGGCAACCCAAAATAAAGTGAAGAGAAAGGGAGAGAAAGTGAAAGTTGGCGTGAGAGGCAAGAGGAGAGAAGAGGAGATTTTTTTCTAGGGTTGTAAGAGGAGAGGGAAGGTGAGAGATTTCTTTTTCGTTACTCTTTAAAGAGAGAATTGAGTTGGATTGTAAAGAGAGAAAGGATTGGAGAGAACTTCTAGGGACTTTTTTGGGAAGAATTGTGAGACAAGTTGTGTATTTTATTTCTTTTGTACTGTAAACTTATTTATATATATATATAATTTGTGTTTTATCGCATTCTAATGAATTTTGAGTAATCTTCTTTATCCTTTGCCTTACTTTGAGATAAGGTTTTGTGAAGAACTGACTTTATTTTCTACGATTTTAAATTTTAATAATGTGTTATGATTTGAACTCTGATCTTCATTTACTTTTTGATATAAATGTTAAAACTTGTTGAGAAACATATGTTCTGAAAAGACATATGCTTTCTACAATATAGAGAGAATCACATTTGATTTCATGGGAGAATATGTGATCCATGGGTTTGGGTGCAAATATATAGTGAAATATACTTTATTGGATGCAAAATTAGAGATTTTAAGGTGATAGATTAAAATCCTCAATTTGGTTCAGTTGATTAGAAACTGATGCAAGATTTTTAGCCCTCAGGTGAGGGAGTAGTGGGAGCTCTAGAGTGGCAGCCGATATCCTCTCAGCCTAACCACAAAATCAGGGATCAAACTCTGGATTAGTCAATGTTCTTGTAACACTTGGAGGAGGGTAAAGAATGAGATTGCTCCTATTTAGCACAAAACATATTTTATATATATTTTCAAATGATTTCAATTTCTTTACAATCCATATACTTATTGTAAAGGGGAAGGATGCTTTCTTAAATTTGAAATTTTCTTCAAAACAAAACTTTGTTTAGTTTTCGTAATTTTACTTTTAAAAGTTAGTTTTTAGTTAGTTAACTTTATTTTTCAACTACATTTTACACAACAGTTAGTAGTTGATATTCAAACATCGCACTTTACTTTTGTTTTTGTATTTTTAAATTATAAAATAATTTCAAAAATTTACTTAAAAAATTTTCCAACTTCCCTGTGGGATTGATATCTAGGATTCCATTAGAGCCTTTTATTTCTTGAGTGATACGTATACTTGCGTTGATTTTAACGGGGATTTGGCAGTTTAAAAAGAGTTTCAAAAGATAAAATACTTTCAAAAAAGACATTTTTTTGGGATTATATTACATATTTATTGTTCATGTACCTTGTGTAATT
Organism: Phalaenopsis hybrid cultivar; assembly: GCA_002079205.1. Lineage (NCBI taxonomy): Eukaryota > Viridiplantae > Streptophyta > Magnoliopsida > Asparagales > Orchidaceae > Phalaenopsis > Phalaenopsis hybrid cultivar. Next base: position 73,398 of record JXCR01133436.1, read on the forward strand.
TTGTAATATTGAAAAATATTTGCAAAATTTACACACTAAATCTACCCCACCCACCATGTTTTTAGCATCGTAGCATGGGAAGTAATGAAAAGTAGTATTAGTAAGTATTTTATTTTATTTTAAAAATATAAAAAAAGAGTGTTTGTGGTTTCATCTCGAACATTTTCTTATTTTAGTGTGTTTGCTTGATTTTAAAGACTTGCTTTGTTTGTTAATGTGTAGTGTAGTATCTGAAAATTTAGTACCTTATGATTCTGAAGTAAAGAGAATTGTTAGAAAAATTTGAAAACAACAAAAAGAGAAATATCACTTTAGCAAAATGGCTTGCAATTTAAACAATGCTGAAAATGAAAATAAACATCAACAGAGACCTCTAAGAGATTATGTTAATCCTACATCAGATGAATTTCATTTGAGTATAAAAAACCTTGTTGTAGCTGCCAGTTCTTTTGAACTTAAACCTGTCATTATCCAAATAGTAAAAAACAATCAGTTTGGAGGAACACCAACTGAAGATCCTAATTTACACCTTACTAGTTTTATAGAATTGTTCGCTACATTTAGTTATGATGGACTGTCAAGTGATATTGTCACGCTTAAACATTTTCCTTTTCATTAAGGGATAAAGCTAAGATGTAGTTAAACTCATTAGCACATAGATCTATCAAAACATGGAGAGATTTATCACAAAAATTCTTATCTAAATATTTTGCACCTTCAAAAACTACCATGCTTAGAAATTTTATCACATCTTTTTGTCAGTTTGAAGGGGAATCAATTTATGAAGCCTGAGAAAGATTTTAAGATCTCCTTAGAAAGTGTCTACACCATGCATTGCCAAATTGGTTACTAATTCAAACTTTTTATAATGGGTTGGTTGGATCTCTTAGATTGATAATTATTGCTACTGCTGGTGGATCATTAAATGTTTCGCCTGATTTGGGTAAACATTTTGAATTAATGTGTGATGCTAGTGATTATGCTATTGGAGCTATTTTAGGGCAGAGATATGACCAGATTTTTAAAGTTATATACTATGCTAGTAATAATATTAAAGATGCTCAGATTAATTATACCATCACTAAAGCAAAGTTATTAGACATTATGTATTATTTTGATAAGTTTAGGTCACATCTGATTGGAGGTAAATGTGTTGTGCATACTGACCATTTGGATATTAAATTTTTTATGGAAAAGAAGGATGCTAAAAAAAGATAAATTAGATGGGTACTTCTTATGCAAGAGTTTGATTTTGTAATAGTCTATAGAAAATGAACTCATAATCAAATTGCTGATCATCTATCTAGGCTACAACAGGAGGAAATGCTTAATTTAGAGAGAGAAATTAATGAAACTTTTCGTGATGAACAACTTTATGTCGTAAAAGCATGGGAATACCTTTGTACGCTGATTTTAAAAATTATTTTCTTAGTGGTCTTTTACCATTTAGACTAATGAAAAAGTAGGAAAATAAATCTGTTTATGATGTTAAATCATGTTTTGGGATGATCCAAATTTATATAAACATGTCGGCACTATTTTGGTTGATGAGTTGCCCATAAAAAGTTTTGGGTCACCAGAATCAAAATCCCGTCGCCCGCTTTGGAAGGAAGTTTTAATTTAACTATATATTTAAATTTAGAAAAAGATGAAATCAAACAGACCCCATAATTTTCATAGTTTAAATGAAACAGCAATGTACCTCAAATCTCGTATCTATCTCGAAGGATAAACATAAGAGTTATTGATGAGGCTTGATTAAATAAACTGAGAAATAGACGACGTCCATTTGGTTTGTTAAATAGTTTTATTTGCCTATAATTTCCTCTATTTAAAATGAAGAATTAAATAGGGTTTAAATTAAGCTGAGTTCTGACAAGCTTACTATAAGGGAAAGCCCCTATAGTTAATTACATCTTAGATAACTGAAGTCACCTAAGAAAACTCTTGATAAAAATTATGAAATATTATCTTCAAGGATTTTAAAAGGATGGGACTTTTCAATGAAGTCAGACAAAAAGGTGTTAAATGGGATTGGCTCAAATTTGGAGCGTTTTGTTTTTGGAATCCAAAGGAGGAAGAACTAGGGGATGTCATGGATCTAGAGGAGAACCTCGTTGACTTCCCAGTCTATCCTATGATTTGGCTTCAATTTTGAGGAGAAATATTTATGTATTTCATCCTGCCAATTTTATTATTTTATGGCTTACATTTGTGTGAAACGATCACACAAATAGCCTGAAAGATGTGAGGATTTATGTCGTGATAAAAGATGACCTCAAAATCCTAAGACGAGTTAGGGCTTAGATTGCACAATAGAGGTGTACAAAGGCCTAATATAAGTTGAGGATTTATGTTGCACTGGGAAGATAACCTCAAAATCCTATGGATTGTTATTTAATTCTAAGAAAGGAAATGGTTTAGCTGGGGAAGACATGTTTTGTTGTTGAAGATAGTCCTATTGCACACCATGCTAGCTCCAAGCTCCTTGTCGCGATGAGTTTAAGTTTTCTAGGGTGTCAAGTAATGATGTTAAATCAGGTGGCTCTATGGTTGAAGTTCTTTAAATTTTATGGAGGATGTTAAAGTTGATTAGAGTGACACCGGTTAGGATCCTACGGTTCCCTCATTTCGACACCACTATTTTATGTTGGATTCACTTGGTCCAAATGAATTTACTGAACTCAACTTAATGAGTTCCATAATTTCATTTAGAACATGGGAAGCCTTGTTAGTCCTCCAAGGGATTCCCGATCATCCGATAGAGACATCTTAACTTAGTTGTAGTTGAAGTTTTTGTGATGTTTGTGATTAAATTTTGAGTTGTTTTAAATTTTAAATGTTGTAAAGGTGATTTTTATCTTGGTTGATTTTAATTTTGGTTTTGAATATTTGTTTTGTGGTTATCCTAGCAGTTTTGGTTTTCATGTAGGTTGACATTGTTATTTAGCATGCAAGTTTTGTAAGGATAAAAAGTATAGTATGAAAGAACAAGAAAGATGGCATTGTAAACTATAAAAAAAGCATAACTGGCGAGTCTTCTCGTTTCACCACCTGAAACTCAAACTGCATGTGAGAGCATTTTATATAAAGCAGAAAAGTTAGGTTTTAATGATCTGCCCAACGCTTGGTCAATTCTTGGTGGGTCCCTATTAATTTGATTAGGGATGATTTAAGCAAAACATATTAAGTTTAGAAGACATCCGAGGTATTCAACAGATCTGAAGAAAGAAGCACGTCCATGTTGCTCTCTCACCGCCTGGTGAAAAGTCTCGAGCTCATTCTAAACTTATTATGTTGCTTAATAACCAATCCTGTAAATACCTTTAATGCTCAATGAACATTGATGTTTCAATTATCCCTAAGAGTAGGGTAATTATCACTTATCACTTAATTTGAGGATTATGTGGGTGAAGACCCACGTTAATGTTATTAAGTCACTTAACTAACTTTTTAATTTGGGCTTGTAGTGTTTTAAAGGTGTTCAATTTTTAATTATGTTTACTTTTCTAATCATCTTTTAACCAAATTTGATTTAGCTTATGTCACTACTAAGTCCTTAAGATTTTGGTAGATGTCATAGTTATATATATTTTTGAAAAGAGTGAATTTTTAAGTGAAGATGATTCATTATAAAAAATTTTGAAAGTCATTTGATCATCAAATAGGGATGTTATATTTGTGAGTTATCAACACCTAAAATGACACCCCTAAGTCTAGGATCATTTAAGTGACTAGACTTTAAAATTTTAATAATTTAAGGAAATTTCAAATTTATCCTTTAACTAATAAAAATGAGATTGGTTTCTTCCAATTAATCCCTTTCTATTTCAATCATCCAAATATGTTGATTAGGATCAGATGTTACCCATCTCTTTCTTGAATTAAGCCTAAATGTTAATTAAGACTAAATTTCTGAAATTATACTTTTGCCCCTAAGACTCTATCACTTCATAATTTGTCAAATTTCATTCAAATGACTTTGGAGTTTTTATCCTACCTTAATCATTGGTCAATTAAGACATTAGAGGAGAAAATGTGATTTTTTCAATGTTAATTTAATTTACATATTTATTTTTATGCAAAAAATGGAGTTCTCACAAGAAAATTCCATAACTTGACCAAAGCAAAGGCTAATCCATTGAAATTTTTACTGGAGGTAGAATTCAACTAGAGAACCATTGGGACCAAATTTCATGATTTATTGAGTTATATCCAAATTTTAAGAATTAATTTACTTTATAGAGCATTTGTTAATTATTAAATATTTTAAATGTGGAGAAATAAGTTTTATATTTTTATTGAATGTTTCTGAGGTCAAGAAAATTATAGAAATTAATTTCACATTTTTTTATTTTTTTTTGAATTTTAGAATTATTTTAATGAAAATCTATTTTTAGCCTTTAAAAATTATTTTAAGCTTCAGAATTCAATATCTTCACTTAGAAAATCAGGAAAAATATTTCAATTATTCTTTAGTGCTTAGGAAACAATTTAAAGCACTTCCATGAATTTATTTATATTTGTGATTTTTTTTTAATTTTTTAATTATTTAAATATTAAAAATAGCCTAAAAATGAAGTTTTTATTTTAATTACCATTTTATTTTTAGAAAATGTCTCTAATCATAGAGAACTCCAAAAACTAATTTTTATAATTTTTTTAGTTATATTTTAATTATTAAAAATCATTTTAGTGTTAAAAATGACACTTAACATAGAAAATCAATTTGAGTCATCAAATGAGCTCTAAATATTTTGAAATTTTTATGGGGAGTTCTTTGAACTTCAAGTTTCAATGGAGAGGTAAAATCAAGTCATTTAGATGTTTATGTTTCCGAAAATTGATTTTTCTTCTGTCTAGGGTTTGTGAAAATTATGTACATTTTTAATGACTTGGCTCATGGAACATTTTTCAAAGGGTTCTCTGGTCGTGGCAAACCTTCCAAAATTTTCTTGGAATTTTCTAAGCAATATGCTAATTATTATGATTAATTTATGTAAATAATAGACAAAAACTTGAAAAATATGGATCTCTGTCTAGAGATCTTCTCTAACTTTGGAAAAATCAGAGAATGTTCCCTAAGACAGAGGAAACAACATGCCAAAAGTTCAAGCCATGATGAAATGTCTACATGCATGGAGAATCAAAAGACTCAAAATAATATTTCATTATCTAAAAATAAAATATGCATCAAATGAACTTCAAACAATTTCCACATTGTTCTCTTTATTTCACTGAGCAAGTGGGTATTTTTTTTTTTTTGTGATTTTTCTACTCCAAGATATGAATTTTTTAAGTTAGGGCTATTTATTTAAATCAGAAATCCCTATTTTTTTATTTAAACGTATGGCACTACCTCTTCCTAGGCGTCTTCAAAGCTCCATATGTCGTCTTTTGGTTTGGTGCTGCCATCCGACTCGACAACCACGCGTCCCGCAGTTCATGCACTGAGAGTTCATCCGGTCAAATCTCGTCCGTTGATGAGATAAACGCGCGATCAAACGACTCCACATCATTGTCCCCAAATAGGCTACCTCATGACCGTTCAAACTAAAACCCTAAGATCTCACTCATTTCTCCACCAAATGTCCTCTAGTTTGATCCTATGGGCTCATCTAAGTGTGACAAACATATCCATATTGTAAACATGCCATGAAACTAACCCTAATAAAATGTAGAATCAAAATAAGCTTTAGAAGAGGGGAAGTTAAATACCTTTGCTCTGAGAAGGGAAGCTTCAATCAGAGGTGCTTGATATGTTTGTAGAGGTCTAAGGAGGCTAAAGATTGAGCCCCTTACTGTGGTGAAAGGTCTATGTATGAATTCGACGAAGCTCTATTTCAGGTGTTGGTCTAGAGCTATGCTAGGGGCTCTATATGAGGGGGAAGTGATGGGGCTTTGTCTTCTTTCACTGTGGTGAAGGTGTGGGTGAGTTTAATTTGATTTTGGTGGAGTGTAGAGATGTGGAGAGCTCTGCCCTATCTCCAGCAAGCTTTTGAGCTAAAAATTGAACTCCGAAAAGGGGATTTAGGGCAATGTAGTGGTTTGGTTGCACTGAGAAAGTTTCAAAAGGGCTCTAGGAGCAATTTAGAGGGGTCTCTTTGAGAAAATTTTAACAGCTCTCTCCTTGGCCATGGAGATGAGCTGTTACAGAAAATAGTCAATGGTGGCTCTGTGGGCAATTGAAGGGTGCAAAGTGCTGCCTATATGGAGGGCAGAGAGGCTCTAAACTTAAAATTGGATGAGGTGGCCTCAAGGTTTGATTTGGGTTTGGATTTAGGGGAGTTGGCTCACGATTTTGGTGTTTTTCGGCCACTAGGCTGACCTACAAAGACAGAGGAACTAGCCAAGAGATCAGGTGAGCCAGGGGGAGGTTCAATTATCACTTACCCTCAAGGATTAGTAATAATGGTGAAGATTTTGGCTTAAGACCCAAAAATGGGCATGAATCTTTTAATTTGTGGATCCGTTGGTCCATTACTTGGTTTGGTGGTTTTATTGTTGTTTAGCAAGGTCCAAAGGAAGCGCTTAGTGGCTATGGTGATCATTGGTTGGCCAATTTCACATGGTTAGGTTAATTTTTGGTGAAGGGGTCCATGTAGGTCAATTTGGCCAAAGCTTGGATTTGGGCTAGGCTTGACATGACCATGAGCTCAATTAATTGATCAACATTGTGTAGATGATTGTCATGAAGATTTTTGGCGTAGACTTAAAATGATTTTAAGTTCAATTGGGGGCTCAATTTGATGGATTTTGGGATTTTGGTGAAATTGGGCATGCTGGTCTAGACTTGGGTCTAGACTTGGCTAGGCCTGGGCTATATCAAAATTTATTATTGAAAATGGTAAATAGAAATGTGATGAAGAGTTTTCAACATGAATTGGGTGCCAACTTTGGGGTTAAGGCAATCAATTTGGTGAAATTTTAAGGTATGGCCAATTTAGGGCAAAATTGGGGATTTTTGGATTTGGGTTCAAATTAAATGAAATTCAGGGCTCAACAAGGCCGATTAAAGGTTAAGTTTGATTTTTAGGAGTGTTATGAAGGGTTTAGGATGCAAGTTGAGACAAATGGAGTAGGCCATGGGGTTCAATCTGGTGGAACAAAGTCATAGGGCCAATATTGCGGTTTGACTTGGATAAAAAATGGGCTCAATGCATGGGCAAATTGAGCTTAGATTTGGTTGATATTGGCCATATGAAAGGTGAATTTGAGTTTAGAATTGAAATTGAGCGAGATTGGGCTCAAATTGATGGACCTTTGAGGTAATATTGGGGAAAATTGGACCTTTAAAGGCAATTTATGGTTTTGGTCAAAATGGTCAACTTGGGTCATGTGGTAGTTGAGAAAAATGAAATTGGGAATATTTTGAAGGTATTTGAAATTTTTTAGATTTTTTGGAATTTCTGGAATTTTGGGCTAAGGAGGTTTATTTTGCTAAATTGGCAATTTTTTGGTGATTTTGGGTAATTTAGATATTTTCAGAAGGTTTGAAATGATTTTTAAGCAGATTTGGGTCTTTTGGGTAATTTTTTGAAATTTGGCCAAATTTAGCGTTTCAAGGTTACTTACGTAATTTGGGGAATTTTTGGGCAAAAGGCCAAGTTGAGTATTTCTGGTAGAATTAAGATGCTAACCAACATAAATGAGCAATGGACCAATGGGAACCCCATTTGGGTCCTCGAAGTATTGGTCTTAGCTAAACCCTACCCTAGGGCTAGTAGGTTTAGAAGACCATCTACATGAGTCTCCCAAAGGATTAAGTGATCAAAGTCAAAAAATTTTAGGTTTGTATTTGTGAGTGATTGTGAGTGAGGTGAGTACCTTAGCTTTAGACCATCCCCCAGAGTCAACCCTAAGGGCGAACAATCCTATGGGAACTCTCCTTGGGTTCCCCCATAATGACCCCACCTACTATGTGCTAAAGGTTAGGAACAGTATGTGGAACTTCAAGTTGAGTAAAGAGGAGTTTGGAATTTCTAATGTTGAGGGTTCCTTTTCTATTTTTATAGGAATAGTTAATAGGAAGGACCTATGGCTAAACCCTAGGTTACTAAAGAGGAAAGCTAGACCTCAAGTAAAAGTGAGGTCAACAAATGGACCCCCAATAGGTGTGGTGTCCTAGGCAAGCACACCGCGCGTATTGGTGTTGACCGACGATATCAACAAATCCAATATAGACTCCTAGGTCAACAAACATAAAAGGAGTGTAGAATTCGAGTGTTCTATCTATTTCTGTTGGGGAATTAGTAGGTGAATATTTGATTGAAATCAAGAAGTAGGAACTCCCCTAGGGATTGGAGAGTTAGCCTTGAGTTATTAGATTTCATGTTTTTTTATAGAGGATGGCACTTAGTATGTAAGTGCTGACCCCAGGGTGGGAATCAAAGTTCAGGTATTAATTTTAAAAGAGTGGTTGGAAGTTAGGGATTGGCCGCAAAAGAAGAGAGGAATCAGAAGTTAAGGATTGATTCCAAAACTAGAATTGAAAGTTAATGACCAATCTTAAACGAGAGAGTCAGAAGTTAGGGAAAGAGGAAATCAGAAGTTAAGGATTGATTTCAAAAATGAGAATTGAATGTTAAAGATCAATCTAAAAAAGATAGTCAGAAGTTAAGGATTGACCAAAAAAGAAAGGAATCAGAAGTTAAGGACTGATTTCAAAATGAGAATTGAAAGTTTTATGATCAATCTCAGGAAGAGAGTCGGAAGTTAAGGACAGGCTCAAAAAAGAAAGAAATCAGAAGTTAAGGGCTGATTCCAGGATGAGGATTAAAAGTTAGTGATCAATCACAAAAGAGGGAGTCAAAAGTTAAGGAACAATCTTGAAAGGAGGAAATCAGAAGTTAAGGACTGATTTCAAAAATGAGAATTGAAACTTAAGGATCAATCTCACAAGAGAGAGTCAAAAGTTAGGGACCGATCTCGAAAGGAGGAAATCAGAAGTTAGGGACTAATTTCAAAAATGAGAATTGAAAGTTAATGATCAATCTCAGGAAGAGAGTCGAAAGTTACGGACTGGCTCAAAAAAGAAACGAATTAGAAGTTAAGGACTGATTCCAAAATGAGGATTGAAAGTTAGGATAAATCACAAAGAGAGAGTCAGAAGTTAGGGACCGATCTTAAAAGAAGGAAATCAGAAGTTAAGGACTGATTTCAAAATGAGAAGTGACAGTTAAGGATCAATCTCAAAAGAGAGGATTGGAAGTTAAGGACCGACCTCAAAAGAGTGAATCAGAAGTTAGGAAGTGATTGCTAAAATAAGAATTGAAAGTTCATGATCAATCTCAGGAAGAGAGTCAGAAGAAAGAGACCGATCTCAAAAGGAGGAAATCAAAACTTATGGACTAATTTAAAAATGAGAATTGAAAGTTAAGGATGAATCTCAAAGGAGAGGATCAGAAGTTACGGACCGACCTAAAAAGAATGAATCAGAAGTTAGGGACAGATTCCTAAACTATGAATTGATGGTGTTGAATCCAAAGATACGTGTCGTGTGCAAAAGTTGACATTATTGAAGAAGATTTGTGAAATTTTGTGAGGTTTTGTGGAGAATGTGAAATTTCAGGGGGATGTTAAGAGAATTAATGCAGACAATGTTAGTTGTGTTGCGTGAGCAAAGAGTAAGAGACCTTGAAATCGAGAGAATCCACTCAACAAATTTATTTTCTTTTATTGTTGTTTTTATCATGTGCTTAATTTTGAAAATATGTTTTCAAAAATTTAATTTTAGTTGGTTGTTTTTTTTTAACAGTGTAATTTTAAAAAAATTTCATTATGTTAAGGTTAATTTTGTTACTAAAATTTTGGACTCGGCCGCAGACATTTGGAAACATATATAAACCCAAAACAATCCAAATTTCAAAATTTTTAAAATTTTAGATCAAGTGAAGGCAAGCAATGTCAGGTTGCGTAGTATTGCTTCATGTATCGTCCGCTGATTGGTAGTATGGGTCTTTCACCCAAGAAATCTACTAACTGGTAAGCTCCTCTAGCATAGACCTTTTCAACGACAAATGGTCCCTCCCAAGTGGGCTCGAAGTTACCACCTATCTTGCGGCGTGCAAGAATGGGCCTTTTGAGCACGAGTACGAGGTCACCAACTTTGAATGTCCTTGGGCAGACCAATTTGTCATGAGCTTGTACCATCTTTCCTGGAAAAGTTCTAAGTGTTGTTCTGCTTTAAGTCGTTTTCCTTCAAGAATCTCTAGTTCCTTAGTTCTGTGTTTTTCACTTTCTTCTATTGTGAGTTGGTTGGCAACAACGACTCTAAGAGATGTCATCTGAATTTCTAACGCTAGCACTGACTCGGACCCGTACACGAGCATATAGGGTGTATACTGAGTGGGAGTCCTGAATGTCGTACGGTAGGCCCACAAGGCTTCCAGTAACTTGTTGTGCCAATCTCTTTATTTTGGTCCAATGTTTCCTTTAAAATATGTACCAATGTCTTGTTGAAGGCTTCGGCCAATCCATTTGCTCTATGATAATAAATTGCAGAGTATCTTTAATCTATCGCGTCCCGTTTGATGAAATTGTTGATCTTGGTGCTTTTAAAGGTTGTCTCATTGTCAGAAATTATTCTTCGCGTTACGCTGAAATGGTAGATGACTTCGCTTTTGAAGAATTGTAGGATGTCTTGTGTCGTAACCTCTCGTAACGGTACTGCCTCTGCCCATTTGGAGAAATAATCTATAACGGCAAGTATAAATTTGTTCTTTAATGATGGATTGTCTATCAGACCTATTATGTCTATGCCCCAACACTCGAATGGCCACGAGGCAACAGTTGGGTGTAGCACATTTGGAGGTTGGTGCAAGACCACCCCATGGACTTGGCACTGGTTACTTCTTCTAGTTGTATCCACGCAATCGAAAATCATTGTTGGCCAATGATATCCGAGTCTTTTGATCTTCATTTTCATCTTCGACCCTGACTGGTGAGCGCTACACATTCCGACATGTAATTCTTTGATAATATTTTGTGCTTCGACTTTGCTTAAACATCATAGTCACATATGGTTGAATGATCTCCAATAGAGGATGTCTCCTACTAGGGCATACGAAAAGACCTCTTTGTGATATGGTGTGCTTCTGACTTGTCCTCTCACAGCTTTCTAGTATGCAAATATTCTATCAATAGCATGAGTCAATCTTCATTGATATCAGCAACTACATTTATAGCTTTTTCTTTTCTAAGCTTGTGTAGAGTTTCAAGGTCGATTCAAGACAAAACTTGTCTTCCTTGTACTGTGATTTCAATGGAATCCTCTGGGGGACATGCCAGCTCCTTAGAGAGTTTTGCTAGAGCATCGACATGGGTGTTATTTCCCCTAGGAGTTTGATGCAAACTTACGTTGGGAATCTGTTCTAGTAGCTTCATTGTGTATTGATGGTATTCTGCTAGTCTAGGTTTCAATATCTTGTATTGTCTGGTGACTTGCTAGATGACGAGTTGTGAGTCGCCATAGATGACAATGCCAGTTATATCCACCAAGATTGCGAACTCTAATCCATTGATTAAGGCTTCATATTCTGGTTCGTTGTTGGTACATTGCTCTGTCAGGTGGTATGAGAACCTCAACATACCCTTATATGGTGTGATAAAGATCAAACCAATACCTGCTTTTCCTAGGCTCCGTCAAAGTACATCTCCCAGCATTGCAAACTGGAGAATTCCATTTGTAATATCTACTCATCTGATAGTTCATCATTAGGAGGGGACCCAACTAGCAGTAGCTGTCCCTTGATAGCACGGATGGGAACAAAAGTTATATCAAATTGCAATAATATCATTGACCATCTTGCTAGACGTCTGAAGAGTGTTGGTCGTGTCATCAAATATTGCAACTGGTTAACTTTTGAAATTAGGTTAATCCTACGAGAGAGCATGTAATGTCTAAGCTTTTGGGAGACAAAAATTAACACCAGAAAATTCTTCTCAATAGGTGGATACCTTACTTCCGCTGATGTTAGACGATAACTCAAGTAGTATAGTGTGTTTTCCTTACCCTCCTCATTGACTGAGGCTAAGAGGTCTCCAAGAGAGTCGTCTAAAGCTGTGGTATAAAGTATCAAAGGTTTCCTTATGATAGGGGTTGCCAAAACAGAAGGTGTCATTAAGTATTGTTTCGTCCTCAAAGGCCTGCTGACATTTCTCTTCCCAAACAAATTTGGCATCTTTTTTAATTAATGCCAAGAAGGGCTGAAACCTACCTAAGAGATTGGAAATAAAACGTCTCAGATATGCCAACTTCCCATGAAAGTAACGTAGTTGTTTGAAGGTTTTAGGAGGAAGCATTTCCAAAATAGCTTTAAACTTATCTGGGTCGTTCTCGATTCCCAATGATGGACAACGAATCCTAGAAAATTCCCAGAGGTAATGGCAAAAGAGCACATTAAGGGATTCATTTTAAGGTCGTATCATTATAACCGTTTGAATATGATCCTCAAATCATACGAATGGTCTATCTTTTGTTTACTCTTGATGACCAAATGATCAACATATCATTCCACTTGATTGTGAATTAGGCTGTCAAAAATCTTCGTCGTACCTCGTTGGTATGTTGCTCCAGCGTTCTTCAATCCAAATGGCCTCACTGTTTAGCAGAAAATCCCGATTGGTGTTCTGAAGGCTGTAAGTGCTACATCCTCTGGAGCCATCTTAATTTGATTGTATACCGACGATCTGTCCATGAAGGAGAAGATTTCACGTGTAGAAGCGATATCCACTTTCTAGTATTGGTAGTAGAAACTCGTCTTTTGGACATGCTTTGTTTAGATCTCTGAAGTCGACACAATTACATAGTTGTCCATTTTTCTTCTTGATAGGTACAATGTTAGCTAACCATGTGGGGTATTGTTCTTCTTTCACAAAGTTAGCATCTATTAATTTCTTCATTTCTGCAATTACTTGTTGCTCTATTTTGAGACACATTCTTGTGAGAGCTTATTTTATCAGGGTCATATCTTTGTCTACCCCGAGTCCTGGCATTTTTTCATAACTCCATGCAAAACAATCTTTGAATTCAGTTAACAATTTGACCAACTGTAGACATTCTTCATCGTTGAGTAGAGAACTTATAAATGTAGGTCGGGGTTGTTCTTCAGTCCCAAGGTTAATTTCCTTTAACTCATCAACCATTGACTTAATTTCCTCCTCAAACTCTGGCAGAGCATTTTCTATTAGATGATCAGTAGATTCTTCCTTAATATCGAAGCAATCCTCTTCCGATTCACTAGTAACAACCATACAAAAGTTATGAATCATCGACTGGTCTGAATATACAAAATCTGAGACCCTCTTTTGAGCTGGGAGTTTGACTTTTAACACTCCATAACTTTTTAAAATTTGTAATTTATTTTTTGGCATTTGTTCTGGCAAATATCCCTGTTGAATTACCTTTCATACACAAGACGAAAAGTAACCAAAAGGTAATTCTATTAATTCATTAGGATCATCATCCAAATTTACATGACTTTCAAGATTAGTAGAGGTAGAATCACGTTAAAACTTGATTAGCTTCAAACAACCACTACAAACTTCCTTGACCTCTAAAGTCTTGACCTTTTGAGGAAGGATCGGGGTAAGGGCATAACATTCACATAGTGGTTTATCCGATCATACATCATCTCATATTCTTCTTTCTCTGTATCTTCCAAGGATATGAGATTTCCTTTATTTTGTCATCATTATTTCATCTTCGGAGCTGTCTTCATCACCAATATTGATGATTAGCCTATTCTTTTCAATGATTAAATTGGTTCTTGCTCGTCCACGTCCCCAGCCTCTACCTCGGGTGCGCGAACTAAAAGAACCCCCACCAACTTATTGTAAGAGAGAGGTGGAAGATCGCTAAAGCAAAGTTTAATGGCTTCCTCTTTGTGATTTTTCTAGATCTTAATTTTTATTTGTTGCAATTTCATGAGAGAAGACAGTTTTCTTTGGAGGTGCTTAGTAGGTGGCATGTTCACGAATGCCAACTTCATCAGCTGAAAATGGTTGTAGATTTCCCTTGATGCAATGTTCTTGTCCTTCTTTATAGTACTTAATGCATTGGTGTAGGGATGATGAAACCATATTGTGTTCATGAATCCACGGTTGACCCAATAGTGTATTGAAAGAGGTCTCGGCGTGATGATATGAAACTTAGCGGTTGTTGATAGTTCTCCAACCTTCACAGGCAATGTAATGGATGCAAGGGCTCTCTCTCCCTTTTGTTTGAATCCTCTTAACATCATTTTATCGATCGTAAGATCTTAAGCTTTAATGTCTAAATGGGTCAATGTTCGTAGACTCATCAAGGTGAGGATGCTCCAAGATCTACTAGAACTTAGGAAAACATAAATCTGCCGATGTTAACGGAGATGTAGAGTGGTCGTTTGTGGTTGACGGTATCAAGCAATAAATCTTCATCTGTGTAGGTTTCTTGAGGTTGTCCTTTCAATGAACAAACTTCCTCCGAGGATGTACTGGCCAATTGGCTAAGCAAATCTCTGGGTTAAGCAAGGCTATAACCAGAGATTCTCTTATCTCCTTTGACAAGATCAGAGCGTCGTAGATGTTTAATCTGGCCGACAACTTCCTGAGATGAGCTAGCATGTAGTAATCCATTTTATGTGGTCCAATTTTCTCTTAGTTGTGTGATTCTTCCACTGGTGGAGGTGGTTCTTCTTAAGTTATTATCTATTTTCCTTTGTCCACTGGAGCTGTTCTCGGGGGTAATACTTTCTCGCTCCTTAAGTTTACTTATGTAATTTTTTCTTCTTGAGGTACCTTTGTTGAATTTTCTGGTGTTACTTCTTTGTCAAAAAGATCTAGGTTGATAGCAAACGGTGAGCCCTGGTGCTCGAGGATTGGTTCCTCACTCTCGGTGCTGTCTTAGCTGGTATTGTTGATGTCTTCTTCAGTATTGTTTGCAAGTTCATCGAACTCAAATATGATTTGATGATCATTTTGGGAATTGAGACTGAGGCTAGATTGGTCGAAATCGATTATGTGATTGCTAAAAACAATTAAAGCATAGCCAAAATCACAATCATTATGCTCATAAGACCCCGGAGGGGCAGAAAGATGATCATACAAAGTCAGGGGTTCGAGGATTTTCTTCCACGAATCTGAGACAACCATTCTAATAGAGGCAGCCCCTATCCTCCCCCAGTGCTATCAATCTTCAAAGTAGTATTCTTCTTTCTTTTTTTCCTTGACAATGATGGATATTGTGGTGAAATCTTCATTTTGGACTTACAGGCTGAAGACTCTGAACGGAAGTTTATTGTGAAACATTCTGGATTTAGTTTAGTATTTTCTTTAATGATTTTCTCAAAACATCATTCCAATTTCCTTTTCCGATATATGCGGAAGATTGTTTCAAAGAATCCTGTAATTGGTTTAGGACCCTCTTAAACATGTTCCAAGTCGTACTCCATCGATCTTTTCCAGCATATGGATCAATCGGAGGATTGGTTCGGCCGAAATCATATTTATGGAACCTTTTTCATGTTCTTTAAAACATTCTTTTGGGATCGCTATATTCCCTTCTTTAAGGTTCTTTTCGAGCCAATCCTTAAAGATGAAACATTCTTCTATAGTATGTCCTAGCAATTGGTGGTACAGGCAATAATTTGGTTGATTTTTCTTATCGGCCTCTTCTGGTTTCTTTGGCTCTAGTAGTCTGAACTCAGGCTTTTTCATCAGACTTCTGAACATCTTGGATACAACTTCATCTTTAAAAGAGTACACCATTTTATGTCGTTCTATTAGAGATATTCTTTTATTCCCTATCCGAGGTGATCCTTCTTGCGGTGGTCACTAGTTGGACTGGCTATTCTGTTTTTGAGCCTACTATGATGAAGATTGACGAGGATTTTATGCATACATCTTCATCGGTTGTTTTCCTTCATCGAAAGTCACTACTGTTCCCAATTTCTTTTCAAACACTCTGGTTGCCTTGGACTTTTCAAGCAAATCCATATGTTTGATTTCTTCTTAAAGACTTTTGGCTTTACTGAGTAGCTTCTCGAAGGATTTGATGGTGAGTCCCTTGAACATGAAAGTTACTGACCCATGGATGCTTTTGAGTAAAATCTCAATTGCATGATGTTCCTGTAGCTAAGGTTCACACTTCATGCTAAGGTTTCTCCACCTCAAAATATAGTCCACCAAAGTCTCATGGGGCTTTTGCTTTTCCATCATGAGCTCTCATTTATACACATGATGTTGCACTCCAGCAAATCTTTCCACAAATAATTGTTCCAGTTCGTCAAACTGATCCGTTCAGTAAATAGGCATACTATTCAAAGGCAATCCCTGACAAGCTGCTAATGAACTATTAGAAGAGTAAAGCTTTGCTATTTCTTGTGTTGCCACAACTGGCTCTGAAGTGTGCTATATGTTGTCTGGAATTTCTAGTCCCATCAAATATCTTAAAGTTTGGAGACACAAAACACTTAGGGTAGGGTACGACATTGAATTCCTTTGGACAGGGTCTACCCTTTAAAATCAATGCACTACCCTTAGATTGGGTTAAGGCCTCTCGAACCTGTTTGACCATTTGTTTAAATTCAATTTCTGGCATGACGCTCGAAGGAGAATCCTTCTTTGGTTGTTCATCTCTATTTAGTGAGGCAACTTCTCTTCTTTCATCTATAATGCGTATTATCTCCATTTGGTTGACCTCTGGAGAAGCTAATGGTGGTACTTGAGATTGTCCTTGAATTGTGGCCATGGAGGTCATGGCTACGGTCATCTCTTCAATCCTTTTCTTCAGTTGGCTGACTTGCTCATCCCTTACGAGGATAGCCTTACATAGTTTATCTACGACATTCTCTTCAACGAGAGATTGAGCATCGCGTGTAGACGTAGCGACCCTAGTTTTGATGACATGGACATCCATGAAATATTCTTCAAGGTAATTATTGTAGTCAAAATCTTCATCATCGTTATAGATGAAAACTACATATTCCCGAGCAAACTCAAAAATCTCGACTCTGAGCTTTTCAAATTTTTCTTCAATTATTGATTCTTGAATTATCTTAAGATCTGGGGGACCCTGTTGGACCTCCTTTTCTGGCTCCTACATCTCACTAACAATCTCTACGATGATGTCAAATACTTTGGACCCTGACTTCGTTCCACTATCTTGCCCTACAGGCTTACTGGACTGTATTGGTATAACAACCTTGGGTATCCACACCTTCTTTGGTGATGATGTCTCAGGATAAAGTGTCCAAGCAGAACCATTGATATGTCGAAGGGAAGTAAGCCCCCCCATGGTGTAGACCGACTACAGTACTGGGAAATTTCTTCATTTTTTCCTTTAAAATTTTAGGAATGTCTTTGATGTAGGTGATCAGTAGGACTCTCGGACCCAGTCTTGACTTAACCGGTGGACGACCTGTGGTCTTTGTAGTGGTAGAATCAATGGTGATAATAGCGGTATTAACTCTACTTCCCAAGCAAAACCAGAAAGGGATGCGAGTAGGATAATTTTTCAGTTGACTTTCGAGATAGTTTGGCGGATCTAACATCCATTCAAATTTCTCTCTTCATACGAGGGGAAATTGCATGTCCCACTCGTTTAAGTAACTCATTAACCGAGCAGCTCTCTTTGGTAGCTAGTCTCTGAAAAACTGAACTAACTCGGGTGACAAGAGTAGGTTTCTTTTTACCCATACCTTGTCTATGATGTTTTTGTAATGCAATGGTGATTTGCTGGATACTCTCGTACCCATCGATATCCATTAAAGGATGGAATCTACTTCCCCATAGAAGCGGATAGGTTTTCAGTAATACCAATCCATCCTGGTGAGGATCTTCCTTAATGGGTATCTCCTCAGGAGCCTGGGCTCTAATGGCCCTCCAAACTCTCCTGCTGTGGTTTCTCCTTTGAGTTCGGGTTAGTGGTGTAGTTGTTGAACTTTATCCAATTTTGAATACTAATGGCAGGGCAACTAATCCCTCAGTCAGATTTTTAGTGATCATTACATCTTTCCCCTTAGCAGCAATGGGGACAACAGGCTTGGTAGGGGTCATGGCGGCAGCAGTAGTCTTGGCCTTCTTATAAGAAGGGAAGTACTAAAGTCAACTCAGGTTGAATTCAGCAGATGGCTCCTAAACTTCTAGAGTGGTGAATTCATTACGATGAATAGGGCCTTCCCGAGGATAACCTCAAGGTTTTCAAATACGACTCCAAACTTAATGGTATGAGCAACATTGCGGGCTTCATGGCTTGTCAGCAAGTTGTAAGAAAAAGTCAGCGTTGGGTAGGCCATTGCAGTAGCTTTAAAAAAGAAAGCTCTGGGGTTAATTATATGGCCAAAACCTTGTAATCTTTGTGCAAGCACTAAAAATTAACAAAGGTCGATATGTAGACTGGGTAAGTTTTAGTTTGTGGGGATTTTAAAATTTTTAGTAAAAAGGTAATTTGAAAGTAGAAAAATTTAATTAATATAAGAAAATTTTAAAGCACACGCAGTACAACACAATTTGATTTTATATAATAAATAGCAATTTAAAGTTGAAAGGGAGATGCGAAGTGTTTTAGGACCCAGTGCGGGACAAATTTAGCAGCACACATAATGCCCAGATGAAACTAGTCCACTAACACACCTATTAGGGTTCTGACCCCACATGAAGATTAAAAGAGTCCTTAATGGCCTCCTGAACCACTCTGTTCAAAGCTGATTAAACAGACAGTCTTGAAGTCCAAAGAGTTGGCCGAACTTTCCCAAGACAGAATTGGGTAAAGTATGTCAACAGAAGAAGTGTAATTTGGTCCAAGAGGCACATTGACACATTACCGATGTGTAAAGATAATATTTCCTTATTTAAAAGGAGAGAAAATCTTATTCTCAGTGGAGTTGCCAGAAGCTGGCGGTATTATTTTTTGGTTGATGAGTTTCCCGTAAGAAGCTGTCGGTCACCGGAATCAAAATCCCGTCACCCTCTTCGGAAGGTCAATTTAATTTACATATATTTTTAAGTTTAGAAAAATACAAAATCAAACAAACCCCATTTTTTTCATAATTTAAATGAAGAGCGTTGTACCTCAAATCTTGTATCTATCTCGTAGGATAAACCCAAGACTTAAGGATAAGGCTCGATTAAATAAACTGAGAAATTTACAACATCCGTTTGGTCTGCAAAACTATTTTATTTGCCGACAATTTCCCCTATTTAATATGAAAAATTAAATAGGGTTTATATTAAGCTGGGTTTGGACAAGCTTCCTATAAGGGCAAGCCCCTATAGTTAATTGTGTTTTAGATAACCAAAGTCACCTAAGAAAACTCTTCATAAAAATGAGGAAATATTATCTTCAAGAATTTCAAAAGGATAAAACTTTTCAATGAAGTCGGATAAAGAGGTGTGAAATGGGATTGGCTCAAATTTGAAGCATTTTGTTCTTGGAATCCAAAAGAAGAAGAACTAAGGGATGTCATGGATCCAGAGGAGAACCTCGACGACTTCCCAGTCTATCCTATGAGTTGGTTTCAATTTTTTTGAGAAATATTTAGGTATTTCATCCTGCCAATTTTATTTGTTTAGGCCTTACATTTACGTGAAATGATCACACAAATAGCCTGAAAGATGTGAGGATTTAGTTCGTGATGAACAACGACCTCAGAATCTTAAGATGAGTTAGGGCTTATATTGTACAATAGAACTGTTCAAAGGCCTAAAGATGAGTTAAGGATTTATATTGCACTAGGCAAACAACCTCAAAATCCTAGGGCTTGTTATTTAATTCTAAGGAAGGAAATGGTTTAGCTGGGGAAGACATGTTTTGCTGTTGAAGTTGGTCATGCTACCGACCATGCTAGCTCCAAGATCTTTGATGCAACAAGTTTAAGGTTTCTAAGGTGTCAAGTTATGATGTCAAATCAGGTGGCCCTATGGTTGAAGCTTTTTAAATTTTATGGGGGATGTTAAAGTTGATTAGAGCGACACCGATTAGGATCCCACGATTCCCTCCTTTTGATACCACTATTTTCTATTAGATTCACTTAGACCAAATGAATTTACTAAACTCAACATAATGAGTTCCATAATTTCATTTAGACCGTGGGAAGCCTCATTAGCTACCGTAGGTTACCTCGTCTGAGGGATACCCGATCATCTGATAAAGATGTCTTAATTTAGTTGTAGTTGTAGTTTTTGTGATGTTTGTGATTAAATTTTGAGTTGTTTTATATTTTAAATGTTGTGAGGGGGATTTTTATCTTAGTTGATTTTAATTTTGGTTTCGGGTTTTGGTTTTGTTGTTATCCTAGCAGTTTTGGTTTTCATGCAGGGTGACATTGTTATTTAGCATGCAAGTTTTGTAAGCATAAAAAATACAGTATCAAAGTACAAGAAAGACGACATTGTAAACTATTAAAAAAGCGTACCTGGCGAGTTTTCTCGTTCCACCACCTGAAACTCAAAATGCATGTGAAAGCATTTTCTATAAAGCAGAAAAGTAAGGTTTTAATGATCTACCCAATCGTAGGTCATATCTTGGTGGGTCCATGTTAATTTGATTAAGGATGATTTTTATTAAGCAAAATATATTAAGTTTAGCAGACCTCCAAGGTATCCATCAGATCTGAAGAAATAAGCATGCACATGCTTCCCTCTCACCGCTTGGTGAAAAGTTTCAAGCTCATTTTTAAACTTATTATGTTTCTTAATAACCCATCACGTAAGTACTTTTAATGCTCAATGAACATTGATGTTTCAATTTTCCCTAAGAGTAGGGTAATTATCATTTATCACTTAATTTGAGAATTATGTGGGTGAAGACCCCTAAAGGGGCAAGTTAATGTTATTAAGTCACTTAGCCAACTTTTTAATTTAGGCTTGTAGTGTTTTAAAGGTGTTCAATTTTTAATTATGTTCATCTTTCTAATCCTCTTTTAACCAAATTTTATTTAGCTTATGTCACTACTAAACCCGTAATATTTTGGTAGATATCTTAGTTATATATATTTTTAAAAAGATTGAATTTTAAAGTGTTGAGATCATCAAATAGGGGTGTTAGAATAGTGAGTTATCAACACCTAAAGTCATACCCCTAAGTTCAGGATCATTTAACTGACTAGACTTCCAAATTTTTATAATTTAAAGAAATTACAATTTTATCCTTTAATTAATAAAAATGAGATTGGTTTCTACCAATTAATCCCCTTATAATTCAATCATCCAAACATGTTGATTAGGATATGAGGTTGCGCATTCCCCTTTAAATTAAGCCTAAATGTTAATTAAGGCTAAATTTCCAAAATTACACTTTTGCCCCTAAGGCCCTATCACTTCATAATTTGTCAAATTTAATTCAAATGACATTAGAGTTTTTATCCTACAGTACTCAAGGGTCAATTAAGACATCAGAGGAAAAACTGTGATTTTTCAGATTTTAGTTTAATTTACATATTTATTTTTATGCAAAAATAGGATTTTTCAAAGAAAAATCCATAACTTGACCAAGGAAAAGCCTAATCCCTTGAAATTTTTACTAGAGGTAGACTTAAACCAGAGATTCATTGGGACCAAATTACATGATTTATTGAGGTATATATTTAAATTTTAAGAATTATTTTAAGTTCTGGAGCATTTATTAATTATAAAATATTTTAAGTTCGGAGAATTAAGTTTTATATTTTTATTAAATGTGTTTGAGGTCAAGAAAACTAGAGAAATAAATTTCACATTTTTTTGATTTATCATTGAATTGTTAGAATTATTTTAGGGAAAATCCATTTTTAACCTTGAAAAATAATTTTAAGCTTCAAAATTCAATATCTTCACTTATAAAATCAAGAAAAATATTCCAATTATTCCTAAGTGCTTAGGAAAGAATTTAGAACATTTTCATGAATTTTATTATATTTGTGATTTTTTCATTTTTTAATTATTTAAATATTAAAAATAAGCTAAAAATGAAAATTTTATTTTAATTACCATTTTATTCTTAGAAAATTACTCTAATCACAGAGAACTCCAAAAAGCAATTTTTATAATTTTTGAGAAATATTTTAATTATTAAAAATCATTTTAGTGTTAAAATAACACTAATCATAGAAAATCAATTTGAGTTATCGAATGATTTCCAAATATTTTGAAAATTTTATGGGGAGTTCACTGAACTTCGAATTTGAATGGACAGTTAAAATCAAGTCATTTAGATGTTTATTTTTCCCAAGATTGATTTTGATTTTGTCATAGAGTTTGTGAAAATTAAGTGCATTTTTAATGACTTGGATCATGAAATATTTTCAAAAGGGTTCTCTAGTCATGGCAAACCTTCCAAAATTTTCTTGAAATTTTCTAAGAAATATGATAATTATTATGAATAATTTATGCAAATAATAGACATAAATTTGAAAAATATGGATCTTTGTCTACAGATTTTTTCCGACTTTGGAAAAATTAGAGAATGTTCCCTAAGAGAGAGGCAACAAAATGTCAAATAGTCAAGCCATGGTGAAATTCCTACATGCATGGAGAATCAAAAGACTCAAAATAGTATTTAATTAATTAAAAAAAATATACATCAAAAAAACTTCAAACAATTTCCACATTTTTTCCTCTGTTCACTGAGCAAGAATGTATTTTTTTTATTTTTGTGATTTTTCTACACCAAGATATGAATTTTTGAAGTTTTGGCTATTTATTTAATTATAAATATATTTTTTTACTTAAACACGTGATGCCACCGCATCCTAGGCATCTCTGAAGCTCCACACATCATCTTTTGGTTCGGCGCTGTAATCTGACACGGCAGCACGCATGCCGTGGTTCACACACCAAGAGTTCATCCGACCAAATCTCATATGTTAATGAGATAGACACGCGATCGGACAACTCTCCGTCATTGTCCCCAAATAGGCTAACCTGTGACCATTAACACTAAAACCCTATGATCTCACTCATTTCTCCACTAAATGACCTCGGGTTTGATCCTACAGACTTGTCTAAGTGTAACAAACATATCCATATGGTAAACATGTCATGAAACTAACCCTAATTAAATGGACAATCAAAATAGGCTGGGGAAGAGGGGAAGTTTAATTCCTTTGCTCAGAGAAGGGAAGCTTCAATTAGAGGTGCTTGGCACGTTCGTGGAGGTCCAACGAGGCTAGGGTTTGAGCCTCTTTCGATGGTGAAAGGTCTAAGTATGAATTTGACCAAACTCAATTTTTGGTGTTGGTCTAGAGCTATGCTAGGGGCTCTATATGAAGGGGATTTGATGGATCTTTTTCTTCTTTCATTGTAGTTAAGGTGCAGGTGAGTTTAATTTGATTTTGGTGGAGTGTAGAGATGAGGAGAGCTATATCTAGTCTCTGACAAGATTTTTAGCTTAAAAATTGTACTACGGCAAGGGGATTTAGGGCAATGTAGTGGTTGGGTTGCACTGTGGAAGTCCCAAAAGGGCTTTAGGAGTAATTTAGAAGGGTCTCTTTGAGAAAATTTTAGCAGCTCTCTCCTTGGCCATGGATGTGAGCTTCTATAAAAATGGTCAATAGTGGCTCTGTAGGTCAATTGAAGGGTGCAATTATGCTACTTATGTGGAGGGCAGAGAGGTTCTAAACTTAAAATTGGATCAGGTGGCCAGAAGGTTTGAATTAAGTTTGGATTTAGGGGAGGTGGCTCATGGTTTTAGTGTTTTTCGTCCACTAAGCTGGCCGACAGGGATAGGGGAGCTGGTCAAGAGGTCAGGTGAGCCAGGGGGAGGTTCAGTTATCACTTACCCCTAAGGGTTAGTCATAATGGTGATGATTTTGCTTAAGACCGAAAAATGGGCATGAATCATTTAATTTGAGGATTTATTGACCCATAGCTTGGTTTGGTGTGTTTAGAGTTGTTTAGCTTGCTCCAAAGGAAGGGCTTAGTGGATGTGGTGATCCTTTTAGCCAATTGGACATTGCTCGGTTTATTTTTGGTGAAGGGGGTCCATGTTGGTCAATTTGGAAAAAACATGGGTTTGGGATAGGCTAGCCATGACTATGAGCCCAATTAATTGAGCAAATATATGTAGATGATTGTCATGAAGATTTTTAGTGCAGACTTGAAATGATTTTGAGCTCAATTGGGGGCTCAATCTGAAGGATTTTGGGATTTTGGTCAATTTGGGCATGTTGGGCTAGACTTGGGTCTAGATTGGGCTAGTCTTGGGCTACGTTCAAATTGATTGTTGAGAATGGTTAATATTAATGTGATGAAGAGTTTACAACATGAATTGGGTGCCAATTTTGGGGTTAAGGCACTCAATTTGGTGGAATTTTGAGGTATGGCCAATTTAGGGCAAAATTAGGGATTTTTGGATTTGGGTTGAAAATAAATGAAATTGAGGCTTCAAAAAGGAAATTGAAGGTTAATTTTGGTTTATATGAGTATTATGAAGAGTTTAGGAGGCAAATTGAGACCAATGGAGTAGGCCATGGGGTTCAATTTGGTGGAACCAAATTTGGTGGAACCAAGTCATAGGGCCAAAATTGAGGATTTGACTTGGATCAAAATTGGGCTCAAACAATGGTCCAATTGAGCTTGTATTTGGTTTATATTAGTCATATGAAAGATTAATTTGAGTTTAGAATTGAAATTTTGGAAGATTGGGCCCAAATTGATGAACATTTGAGGTAAATTTGAGGAAAATTTGGCCTTTAAAGACAATTTGGGAGTTTTGGTCAAAATGGTCAAAATGATCAAATTGGGTCATGTGGTAGTTAAGAAAAATGAAATTGGGAATATTTCAAAGGTTTTGAGAATTTTTAGGATTTTAATAGAATTTTTGGAATTTTGGGCTAAGGAGGGCATTTTGGTAATTTTACATTTTTTTTGGTGATTTTGGGTAATTTGGTTTTTTTCAAAAGGTTTGAAATGATTTTTGAACAAATTTAGGTATTTTATGTAAATTTGGGTACTTTGGCCAAATTTAGGGTTTCAAGGGTACTTAGGTAATTTTGGAAATTTTAGGGCAAAAGGCCAAGTTGAGCTATGGACGAGTGGGAACCCTATTTGGGTCCTTTATGTACTGGTCTTAGCTAAACCCAGCCTAGGGCTAGTAGGTTGAGAGGACCAGCTACATGAGTCTCTCAAAGGATTAGGGGATCAAACTAAAGAAATTTTGGGTTTGTATTTGTGAGTGATTGTGAGTGAATGTGAGGGAGGTAAGTACCTTAGCTTTAGACCAACACCCAGAATCAACCCTAAGGGCAAGCAGTCGTATGAGAACTCTCATTGGGCTCTCCCATAATGACCCAACCTACTTAGTGCTAGAGGTTAGGAGCACTATGTGGAACTTCAAGTTGAGTAAAGAGGAGTTTGGAATTTCTAATGATGAGGGTTCCTTTTCTAGTTTTCTAGGAATAATCAATGGGAAAGACCTATGGCTAGACACTAGATTACTAAAGAGGAAAAGTAGACCTCAACCAAAAGTGAGGTCAAAAAAATAATGCAAAGATTTAGTGATGAGATGATCTGTGCCTTATAAAGAAATTCAGGAAATTATTCAAAAATGGGCTTTGAATTTGGAGTCATTTTAGAAATGATAGAACTGTTCATTAATTTTTACAATCTAGATTTTATTGTCCTACTCTATTTAGAGATGTTAATATATATATCACAACATGTGATTGGTGTCAAAGAGTAGGTAATTTTTCAAAAAGAATGAAATGCTTTAAAATTTTAATTTGGAAATTGAAATTTTTTATGCATTGGGATTAGATTTTTTTAGACAATTTATTCCTTCATTTGGAAATATTTATAAAATTATTGTAGTGGATAATGTTTCGAAATGGATTGAAGCAGTCACTTTACCTCGATGTGATGCTTGGAGTATTTCAAAATTTTTAATTAAAATTGTTTTTACAAGATATTGAATGCTGAGATTAAGCAATGCGGATGGAGGGTCTCATTTTAGGAATGCAATAGTTGCAAAATTTGTGGAAAAATATAATATAATGCATAAAATTGTAACTACTTATCTTCCACAGACTAGTGGTTTAGCAAAAGTATCTAATCATGAAATTAAGAGAATTTCAGAAAAAAAAAGTTTTAATCCTACTAAAATAGATTGGTCCAGTAGATTAGATACTACATTATGGGCATACATGATAGCCTATAACACACCTATAGGAATGTCCCCATATAGATTAATTTTTGGGAGGACTTGTTACTTGCAGGTTAAATTGGAGCATAAAGCTTATTGGGTTATAAAAGAATTAAATTTTAATTTGAAAGAAACTGGTGAGAAAATGTTATCGCAATTGAATAAGCTTGCAGAAAATTGGAATGAATCTTACGATAATGCAAGGATTTGTAAGGAAAAGATGAAAGAATGACATGATCAGAAGATAATAAAAAGAGAATTTGAACTTGAACAGGAAGTTTTATTATACAATACAAGATTGAATCTAGTTCCTGGAAAATTAAAGTTTACGTGGAAGGGTCATTCTGAGTTATAAAAGTCTATCCCTATGGAGCGGTTAATATTGAAGACCCCAAGATTGGAAGAATATATAAAGTGAATTGGAACAAATTGAAATCATATTTTGATGGTCAGAGACCAGCTTATAAAGAGACTATAATATTGGGTCACCCAAAATAAGACTAGGAATGTTGGGCAGACGACATTAAACCAAGAACTTTGTTGGAAGCAACCCATATTTATCGTTGTTTAGTCCGCCTTTGAGTTTGTTTTGTATGAAAAATTTTACTTATATTTATGTTTAGGTCTTTATTTAGTCTGTGTATTTGCAAAAATATTTAGAAAAATCTTTATTACCTAATTTTATGGAAAAATTGAGAAATTATTGGATCAAAATCGAAATCATGAAGATTTTGGAACTGGCGCATGATGCGCTAGATTTGCGCATGATTTGCCAAATTCGAGAGAGCTAGCGCATGATGCACCACAGTACCAAAAATGGCTATAAATTGTCAAAATGTAGTTTTTAGCAGTTTCTTCTCCATGTAACTCTTAAGAACTGACTCCTAAACATATTTTCGTGTGGAAAACAAAGGAAGATTCACCACTTTTTAAGTCTCATTACTTCCCACTCCAAAAACTCCGATAGATTTAGATTTTTCAACCAGAGAAATTTCATCAGTTTTGATGTGCAGAAGTTATATGTCCAAGTTCTAGTGAAGAAGAGGCTTATCAAAGGCTGGAGATTTATGAATCAAGGATTCAACATGTTGAATACTCGAGTAGATGAAGCTATTGCACAGAGGCGCTCGGAAGTGCTTTGCTACACTACTGTCGCGGTCGTTGTTCCTGTAGTAAATGAATTTTTTGCAAATCTTCATGGGATCAACCAAGGAATGATCTTTGTGTGAGGAAGGTTTGGGTAGTTCACTCCTTCAAGAATAACTGAGATGTTTATGATTAAGAATGTGTCTATCTGCCATTATGCAAATTTTAACCTTACGAGAGATAATATGAATGAACTCTACCACTACCTACAGATAAAGATGCGAATCAGGAGGCCAGGATGATGAAAGTGTATGTTTTCCCTCATCATCTTTAAACCCAGTTTCAAAAGCCTAGCACTTCTTCGTTGCATCAAAATTACTGCTGATCCTGGTATGTTATATAGATAGATGTAAAATGCGATGTTTGTGATTATATGATTAATTTCCTTAATAGTTATACTTAATTTGCAACGGCACAAAAAACTTGATCCAATGCAAAGGTTAGGTATATTTTTCACTATGAAGCAAAAAGGTATTCAGTTATAATATTTCAATATGGGATACTACGCAAGTATACATATTATTATCAAGTAATATATAACTTTTTGTTTAAGTCTCGAATATCAAACACACTGGGAGGATTGAATTTAAATAACAAAATAGTTAGCAATAAACATTCTTACTCAAAATTAAGATGCTATAATAGAAATGAAAGTTCAATTCTTATTGTGATTTTTGATAATTGAAAACCAAATGAGCAACTAATTAACTTAATTAAATTACTTCCAAGATTAAGGCAGTACAGGTAAAATATCTTTTTTCTTATCTTGAATTAGTGATAAATATAGGAATTCAGTTGTGTAAGTATGTTAGATGTGTGTGCCAAATAAAAGCAGTAATATTCTTTACCCTTACTAGAGATGCTAGAAAGAAAACTGACTAATCTATAGTTTTAATAGTCTTGAAGACCGGCTAGGTAGGGAAGGTACTAGCTCTCAATCTATAATTCCCTCTTCTCCATCCACCTGAAGGCTAACATCTCAAATCAAAACCTTTAACTAAAATAAAATTTGGAGCTTTAGACTGTCACTCTAAAGTCCTCTAATTCTACACCCATGAAAATATATTTCCCGATTTATTTGCAGTCAACCCAATGAACTACATTCTCATTCATAAAATTAATTTGTGATTCCAACCATTTTTTACCTGAGACAATACCATCTCAGTTCTTACATATTCTCACAATATGTTTTAACATCTTAATTGGTCAAATCAAGAAGTAAATGAAGTGCAAGGTCTTGAATCACCACAACTTCTTTCAATATTGAAAACTAATACTTCACACAACTTCCTTTAAACATTTAATCATTTATCATTTTATGGAAAAAGATGAACAAAACTACTAAGAGTTCAAGGAGAAAACATAACCACACATAAGTTTAAAATTAGAAATCAAGCACAAAAACAAGAAATCTAAATTAGAAACCAAGTGCAGTAAAAAACGTAAACACTTATCTCAATTCTATCCTTCAAATGTCTTGAAGTTACTTTGAATTCTCTTCGTTTTGTCACAATAGAAACTAATACTCAAAATAAAATGAAATAAAACAAAGGTGGCCAGCTGCAGCGGTGATGGTAAACTTTGGTGGATGATTGTTGTCCCCTTTTCTCTTGGAGAACTTAAATCTTTTTTTATAAAAATCCAAGGGAAGATTTAGTGTCTCTTCAAAAACGTGTCTCCATTCAATGAATCTTCTAGAAGTTGCCTCCTCATAAACTAATTGAATGAATTTTTGTGTCAATGGGGTATTTCACAGATTTTTATCAAGGGTTGCTTCGAACACCTCTTCAAAATTATGCTCCAATTAAATATTTCTTCAAGTAACTAACTTTAGCGCTTAGGCTCCCCAGTTCATTTTTCACATTTCTTCTTTTTTCCTCCAAATTTGACCCTTTTTCACTCCTTTTAGCTTTTTCATCTATTTGATTGTACCTCCAAAATACGCAAAAAATACGTATAAAAATGTGTATAAAACACTATATATTTCAGGTGTATCGAAATCCCTCAGAATTAAGATGTTACTTGTCCTCAAGTGAATTTTCAATCTTTAAAAACCAACATAAGAAGATAATGTATATGAGTTTTATTAAGAATTGCCAAAATTTAGATTTATAAATATAGTAGTCCAATTTAAAAAAAATATTAGTAGATGAGACCAAACTTAAGTTTAGAAATTGTTAGTGTTAAGAAATATGAAAATATGATTTCCTATCTAATTCAGAAATATTGTAGATTTTCCAAATATAGAATTTAGGTATTTTATTATCTCCATTTAAAAAATTGTTATTAAGCATAATTTTATTTATTATATTATATCCTTAAGCTTAAGAGTTTCTCAAGTTTTATACTTTAAAAAGATCAAATGTGGAACTAATTTTTTAGTAGGAACTAATTCTCATGCTTCTCCAACCTTTTGTTTTCTTTTCTTTATTTTTGTTTTTGTTTTTCTTTTTCTTTTTCTTTTTCTTTTTCTTTTTCATTTTTTTTCTCAAGTAAGGATTACTATATCTAGATAGGCCTTTAATGATTTTAGTTTCCACTCTCCCTTTCCTAAAGCAAAGAGTTGATAATTTTCTTTTACTTAAAAAACATAAAAATAGTTTTGAAAATTAACTTCAATAAAAGAAATTTAAGTTTTGAAAATAAAAGGTCTCAATTTTTAATTTTTTCTTAAAAACAAATTTTTCTTACTAAAAATAGTTACACTATATAGCATTTTCCATAGTAAAAATTTGTAAATTTAAGTTTTTCTTCATTACTGTAAATATTAACTAAATTGTCATACTCATTTCTAAAATTTATTTCCCAAATATAACTTCATATACAATCATTTTTTAAATTAAAATCAAATTTATTTGAAATACATTTGAGAACAAATAAACTTTTAAGTTTCTTTAAAAAAGCAGGAATGAAAACTAACTATAACATGCTTGCATGAATTTTCATATCCTAAATATGAAAATACAAAAAAACGGAGTAAAAATTTAATTTGATCAATTATTTTTAATTATTTAAAATACAAAGATTCATAAGACTTCTATGCAGTGGAGTATAACTGAAAAGAAAATAAACGTACTAGCAAACAGATATGACGACAACATAAGGAAAAATAACTGGTAGTAAATCAAAAATTTTAAACATGCAGCTTAAAGTAACATGTTAGCTAAATTCTAAACCTTTCTAAGATTCCAGAATCAAGTTTAACAAACACTAACAGAATACACAAAATAACAAAATTAGCTTAATTACTACCATTAAAACATTCTAACAACACTCAAATATAAATACATCACAGAAGGTGTACTAAACAAAACACAACATAAAAAAGACTAGCAGTCTAAGTACTCTCAACTGACTAAACAAAAAAGTACAGAATGCCTGCACCATCCATAGTTCATAATAACACATAATAAAAAAAACAACATAAAATATTAAACAAAACTACAAATCCACCTAAGCATTATCTTCCTCATCACTATCATCACTACACCAAGCACCTGTAGGCTCAAATGGTGGATATGTAGGGTACAGAGGAAATACTACATCTCGGTTACCTCTATTAAGATGCTCCATAGCTATGTTGTATTCCTTATCATAATCACTTCTTCTACTCATATACCCATCCATATACTATGAAAAATGCTCTAAGTTTGCAAATTTTTCATTGGCATAAATGACATTATTCAATATTCTTTCCATAAACTGTGACTGAGTACCAGAACCAAAATTCTGACCCCGTGATGTAGAAGCATGTGAAGTAGAGGCTCGTGAAGTAGAGGCAGAAGAACTATAGAATAATACACCCTTCCAACAAAAAATAGAATAATGTGAATAAGCCTTTACATTCACACTGGTAATAAGCTTCAATGGCTGTAAGATGTCCTCCCAATTGTCAAATCTAACACCAATCTGCTCACATAATGACAAGATCAAGGATGCAAATCCTAAACCTGCGGTAGTAATAGCGATGTTAGAACTAGTAACAACTCCATAAATCAATCCTCCAATATCAATAGACTTGGTCTACTGAATAAAGTATTTCAAAGTTTCTCTCTCTCTAGTTACTTCACTCATATGATTTGTAGGTAGCAGAAGAGTAGAAATAAAATAATGCCATGCCTTTGCATTACTATCCAACTTCGAAGTAGAAAAATTTGCTCTTCTTTCATTCATAATCTTCCATAATCCTCTCCCAACAGTGAAAGATGATATAACCCTGACTAGCTCCTCCATAGTAGGATTACAATTTGCATAAAAACATAAAGTACTAGAAGTAAAATGATAAAATTGATTAATTACCTCAGGAGAAAATTGTACTATTTTCCCCGTCAATATGACTTCTTCATCAGCTTCGGCGAGATTAGCATAAAACTCTGATACAATAGAAATCATGGCGACAACAATAAAATAACAGAACCGCTCCTACTAGCGGGTAATAATAGACTTTTCAACAGCTCCTCCTGAACTTTTAAAACATCACTTAGAAATCAGTTTTCTTGTATGCAGTGAATCGTTATACCTACCGTGAGCTCTTAAACTAGCAAAATTAATCGAATCGAATAGAGCTTTCCCTTTACTTCTTCTCATTTTCGGTGCCATTTTCTAAAAAATTATATAAAATTAAAAATAAATTCCAAAATCAACTCCAAATCACTAAAATCAACTTCTAAAAGCTTAAACTAATAAATCTATGCATTTTTCATCAATTTTTCTAAAATTTGTACTATGAATATTGAATTTTGGCTAGCTCATGAATGTGCTCAAAATACATGGTGAAAATAAAAAATTTTTTAGTAGAAGAGAAGCTCCTACCTCAAGAAGATCAAATCTAACAATTTCAGTTTGAATCCACCAAGAAATCTTCAATATAGGTGATGCCCTAGCCTAGAAATTGTGAAAAAACAGAGGAAGCAGGCGAGTGAAAGAAAAAAAATGGAGATTTTTTGAACCAAAAATTCAGTAAGAACTGTTCGCAAACCGATTTTTGTGAATCGGCACGTAAGCACAAAGGGTTTGGTGCTTAGGCACAAAGTTATCTGTTTAGGCAACACTTAAGTGTGAGTTTTGGCGCTTAGGTACCATTGCACAAAATTTGATTTTTTCCATTTAAGTGAAATGCACTCCTAGCCTAAGTCAACCAACCCTCTATGGTCTCAAAACACTAAATATACTATTTTCTTCCACTTATCTCTTCTCTTACTTAAGTTTTACCAATCTTGGCTAATTCGATTCAACACTAAATTACACAAAATTTCACCCAAACTAAGCACTTATATTAATTAACAAATGATTACAAACACTTTTGAATACATAAATTCTCAATCCAAATAGTCTCGGATGAGAAAATTTCTGAAACAAAACTTGACTTTCATAACATTAAAACACAGATTAAACACACTTAACATACACAAATACTAAACACATAAACACAAAATCACAAACTTGATTCCATCCTCTAGTTGATGGAACAAATTCTTGCCCATCGTTAGTCTCTCCTTCAGCATTTGGTATGTATACCTAAAAGAACAGTGATTAATAATTATGGTTGAATCTTCTTCAATCCACTTATTCTTCAGATACATAACCTTATCTGCTTCCTCTATAAATCTGGTATGACTAAACTGCATTATTAGTTGCCATCCCAAATGATCTGGATGTGCCCTAACTTCCATCACTTCCGCTTTAATTCAAGCCACGTTAGCCTCAATTCTTGATATTTTCTCCGCTATTCCTTTGATACTAAAGGCTAGAAAACTGTTATACATCTCTTGCGCACTCTGACTAATAAACTTCTTTCTCATTGCCTCCTCCTTCTTCAAATCACTCTCCCAAGAAGACATTTTTCAAAATTTTCTCTTTTTCAATTAAATTTAAGGGTTAAATGGAGGTGTGGGGAGATTTCAACTCATACCCCTCTATTTATAGGCACTAAACCTCTCTCATAACACTTAGGCATGTCATAAAACTGCTCTTACACATTCAAGCCAACCAATTCACAGTTAAAACTTCTAGAAACAAAATTCACACACGTTTTTTAACTATCGCCCTTAAGCGCTAGATTTTGGCGCTCAAGTGCTAGATCTCAATTTAGCACAGGTCAACTTAACTTCCAAACATTTGTTCTAACATGTGTAAGTCATATTTTATGATCTTAAAATAATCACTAACTCATTATATGATCAAAATACTACCTAAAATTTTTTAATTCACACACAACAACATAAAAATAAAAACAAACACACAGATAACTATGAGATGCCTCCCACAGAGCGCTTGGTTTAACATCCTCAGCCTGACGTAACCAGTGTTTATTCTGGTTGACCCAACATAAGAAAATCATTTAATTTAAGTTGTTCACCCAAAAATTAGGATTTCATCCTGTGATCATTTACTTTGAATATTTTATCAATTTTAGGAACTTCAGTATCCACACCTCCATAGGGATAAGCTTTCATCACAATAGATGAGCCCATCCAGTTGGACTTAAGTTTGCCTAGGAAAAATCTTAACCTTGCATTGTAAAGCAAAACTTGTTGTCATGGCTGAAAGTTTTTTGTAAGAATCCTCCAATCATGCCACTTCTTCATCTTTTCTTTGTAAAATTTAGCACTTTCGTAAGATTCATTCCTTATCTCATCAAGGTCATTTAATTGCATTAATCTTTTCTAGGTAGCATCTTTCAAATTGTAAAAAAATTCCGTAACCGCCCAATATGCTTTATGCATAAATTCAACTGGTAAGTGACACACTTTCCCAAATATTAGCCTATATGGGGACATTCATATAGAAGTTTTCTATGCTGTCCCATAAGCTCACAAACCATAGTTAAGTTTGTTGACCAATCTATTTTAGTTGGATTTACATATTTTTCCAATATTCTTTTAACTTCATGATTGGATAATTCAGCCAAACCACTTATATGAGAATGATAAGTAGAAACAATTCTATGGCTAATATGATATTTCTTTAATAATTTCTCTATTATTGCATTTTTAAAATGACTTCCCCCATCGGTTATGATTACTCTCGGCATCCTAAATTTACAAAATATATTTATTCTTAAAAATTTTACAACACTTTGAGCATTACATCGAGGTAAAGCAATAGCTTCTATCCATTTGGATACATAATCTACTACTAACAATACATACAAATTTCTGAAACATGGTATAAATGGTCCCATGAAATCTAATCCTCAAACATCAAATATTTCAACTTTTAACACATAATAGAGCGGCATCTCATTCCTTCTAGAAATATAGCCTACTCTTTGACTTTGATCACATGTTTTGATATAACCATTAACATTTCTATAGATTGTAGGCCAATAAAATCCAGATTGTAAAGTCTTGATGTTGTTCTATCAACACCAAAATGTCCCCCGAAATCTTAATTATGACATTTTTGGATAATTTCATAAGTTTCTTCTAAAGGCACACATCTTTGAATATTAAGATCCTTTCCTTATTTATATAAAAATGGTTCATTCCAAAAATAAGTCTTAGATTTAGATATAAATTTTCTCTTATTTTGGTATGTCATTCCATAGAGTATAATATCCTTAAAAATGAAGTTCACAACGTACCATGGAACACACCACTCATTAATGTTGAATAATTTTTCATCTAGAAACTATTTTGTAAATTCTTTTTCAAAATAGAGTAGTGTTTCTAATTATAGCTTTGGTAAATGATCAATAATTTAATTCTTAGCTCCTTTCCTATCTACTATTTCAAAGTCAAATTCTTACAAAAGAAGAATCCATCTTATCAATCATGATTTTGTATCCTTCTCTTTCATTAAATTTTTAATAGCAGGATGATCTGTATGCACTATACATTTAGTTCCAATTAAGTATGATATAACTTTAAAAAAATCATATACTACTTCTAATAACTCTTTCTCTGTTGTGGTATAATTAGTTTGAGCTTTATTAAGAGTTCTACTAGCATAGTAGATAACCTTGAAAATCTTATCATGCTTTTGTCCTAACATAGCTCCAATAGCATAATCACAAGCATCACACATTAATTTAAAAGTTTTTCCCAATGTAGTGAAACAAAAATTGGTGTAGTGACTAATTTTTCTTTTAATAATTGAAAAGCCTTTAGACACTCTTCATCAACATTAAAATATACATCTTTTCCAAATTCCACCAAAACGAATGCCTTAACCTCAAAATTGACACCCAATTTATGTTTAAAACTCTTTATTAAATTCATATAGACCATTTTGAACAATTAAATTGAACCTCAACTAACCTTAGCCCAATCTAGACCCAAGTCTAGTCCAACATGCCCAATTTGACCAAATACCCAAAATCGTTCAAATTGAGCTTCCAATTGAACTCAAAATCTTTTCAATCCTTTACCAAAAATATTCATGACAATCATCTACACAAAGTTGATCAATAAATTGAGCTCGAAGTCATGGATAGCCTAACTCAAACCCAACTTTTAGTAATTTGGACCCAAATTGGACCCATGCACCAAAATTAACTTAACCATGCCTAAGCCACACAATTGATTACACCACAGCCTTCAAGCACACACTTTAGACCAGGATAAACCCATCTAAACCAGCTAAAATGTGCAATGGACTAATGGAACCTTGATTTAAGGGATTTTACTCCATAATTAGCGTAAACTAAAATATCTTCTTCATCATTGCTTACCTTTGGGGGTTAACAATCATTAAGCACCCTCTGACCTCTCTGAGCCAAAAAGTGACTGAACCCTGGCCAGCCACCTCCTCAATCGCCGGAAACAGCGAGCCCAAGGGAGCCCCAAGAGGCTAAAACCCAAAATTGAACCTCACTGACTTGGCTGACTCCCAGAGGCCCTTAGAGCCTTTCTTCTCTCCACCTTAGCAAGCTTTAGCACCGAACTATAAGCACTAAGCTCCACCAAAAAACCATGACTTTAATTGGAGCTCTCCATGGACAAACAAGTTGTTTTGAAAAACTTAAGGAAACTTTGCCAAAATCTCACCAGAGCTTCTCCAAACCATCCCAAGTGCAGTCACCTTGCTCTCAGCCATTAATAGCCTCCCCACAAAGCCATTTTCTTCACTAAAATTTGCGTAAAAACTAGGACAAATTTCTCCACATCTCCACATTAAATCGAACTCAAATTAATTATGCACACACCATCCCCACAGTGAAAAAAGTTGATTCCCCACAAAAGCCCCCTTTCAAACAGCCTTTAACCTAGCTCTAGACAAACACCTGAAATTAAGCTTGATCAAATTCATACCACGACCATTTTCCATGGCTTGAGAGTTTTTTTGGAGGTTCTTTGGGACAAATTGTAGCTACCACAATCACCTGATTGAGGCGTTTTGATACACCGACAATATATGCATTTTTAGACCATATTTTATACTCATTTTTTGTAATATTGAACATTAATGGAAGTTATTTTGATATTTTCTTGCAGGTTGTTGATTTGTAGGGCTTAAAGAAAAAAGAAAGCAAAAAGGATGAAATTTGGAGCCAAAATTATATTTTTGAAGAAATGCTCAGCGCCGACAGCACCATGTCAGTGCCGACAGCACCATGTCAGCGCCGACAACACCATGTCAGTTAAGATGTAATCAATCTGTTACTTATTTCAATTGTTAAGATGTAATCAAAATTAAATTTCTAAACTATTATCAAATCAAAAAAACAAAGTTTAAAATACTAAATACTAATCTATTAACTATGTTTATGTAACGAAGATTTTTATATGAAAAAGCAACCTTCCCACCACAATGAGGCTATGGTAAAATGACATGAGATAAATGTTCATAATTTGTATTGTGTCAAATAGGAGCAATTTTAAATCTCTACCCTGATACAGTGCATAGAAAATCATTGGCCAATCTCAGTGTTTAGTCCCTAAATATGTGGCTTGGCTAGGAGGATACCGACTCCCACTCCAGTACACCCATTTCCTTTCATCTGAAGGCTAGCTCTCGCTTTAGTTTTTAAAAAATAAGACTGAATTTAAGATTTAAGTTTGTCACCCTAAAGGTTCTCCAATTCTTCACCCAACAAAGAATATTTCTCTATTTATTTGCACTTAATTCCAAGAATGATGTTCTCCTCCATGGTATCAAATGTGATCCTCACTCTGTTGTAAAACTCTTACTCCATTTCTTAGATCATATGTTTCACAACACATTTTAAGAATTCAATTTTCCAGATCAAAAAATAAATTAAATTCAGAGTTGAAAAATCATCACAATTTATTTTACATTTTTAATATTGTCCTTATTATCTCTTCATTTTACCATATCTGAGAGTAGGGAGAAAGATAGAGGGAACTACTTAGACTTCATGAGAAAGAAATAAAAAAACATAAATTTTATATATTAAAAAAAGTTCATAGAACACTGATAAACAAACAATAGTTATCTAAAAACTATTTCTCAAAGCAAATCCTTTGTAGCATTTTCTTAGAAATGCAGTAAGAAGATATCTCTCACTTTTCTCCTTCTCCAACACTCTTATAGAAAGAATCAAACTAAATCTCACCATAAAAACTCTAAATTATAAAAGCAAAATAAAAAATTGACTCCAATATGGTAGTAGAATGGAATTATGTGGTGTGAAAAATGACCGTAGAGCACTTTTTCTTATGAAATTATGTTGTGGAAGTAAGCAAATTGTGTTGTGCCAAATAGGAGCAATAATATTGTTTACCCTTACTAGAGATGATATAAAGAACATTGACTAATTTAAAGTTGGAATAGTTCTGAAGATCGGCCAGGCAGAGAAGATACTAGCTCTCACTCTAGAGTTTCCTTGATTCCCTCAACCTGGGGGCTAACATTCTCGTATCAAAACCTAAAATAATAAACAAAGTTAGGGGCTTTAACCTGTCACTTTAAAATCATCTAACTCTACACCCATGAATGAATATTTCCCTATTTATTTGCACTCAGTCATATGAACTACATTCTCATTCATACAACCTCATGTGACTCTTTACAATTATTGGCTGAGACAATACCAGCCCAGTTCTTACATGTTCTCACAACAAATTTTAACATCTAGATTGGCCAATCAAGAAGTAAATTAAGTGAATGGATTTAAATAATCACAACTTCTTCTAACATTAAAGATCAATACTCTTTACAACTTCCATCCAAAACCTTATTACTTACCATTTTAAAAAGAAAGATAATAAAAAATACTCAAAATCCATGGAGAAAAAAAAACCATACTTTAGTTTAAAGGAAGAAATTATTGTCAAACCAACAACAAGTCATGATTAAAACCAAAGGTAGTCTAAAACAAAAAGATAAAAACTTATCTCAAGTACTCCACCAAAATCTTAAAATTCTTTTGAATCTCTTCGCTTCTACAATCACTAAAAATAAAATAATAAAAAGAATAAAGTAAATAAAAAGAGGTTCCTGAAAATCTCTCCGAGCTAACTCCCTAGAAAAGAACTTTCAAAACTTATCAATATTTTCAGGACTCTTTTCTAAGTCCTCTCTTCTTTCTTTTATAGTTTTCCCAGAGGTGCCTTGGGATCTCTTCAAAATGTGTCATGATTCGATGTATTTGCCCAAGAGACGCATCCTTTCAACATAATTTTCATCCATAGAGGTTACAACTACCTATTAAGCCAATGGGTGCCTCAAAAACCTCTTCAAAATTTATGAAAATTGATTTACTCATCTAGTAACTGCCAATGGCGCTTAAGTGCAGGGTCTCGACACTTAGGCATGGCCTTCTCTGTTAAACCGGCTCTTAAGCGCTGGATCTGGCGCTTAGGTGCCAAAACTCTTTTGCACAATTTTTCACCTTTTTGCTCCAAATTTGATCCTTTTTCCTCTTTTAAGCATTTTTTTTCATTTTTACTTATATCTGCAAAAAAACAAAAAATACCTTCCATTTAAGTGCAATATCTCAAAAATAGGTTTAAAAATGTGTAAAAAACACTATATATTTTATGTATATCAAAATTTCCCAAACTTAAAATATTAATTGTCCTCAAGTGACACTTCAATTATTAAAAACCAAATATGTATGTTATGTATATGAGTTTCTTTAGGAGTTACTAAAATTTAGATTTAGAAATACAGTAGTCCAATTTAGAAAAAATAATTAGTAAATGAGACCAACTTAAAGTTTGAAAATTTTTAATGTTTATACTATGAAAATATAAGTTCCTATCTAATTCAGAAATATTGTAACTTCTCTAAATTTAGATTTTAGTTCTTTTATTTTCTCTACTTAAAAATTTTTATTAAAAATAATTTTACTTCCTATATTATATCTATAAGATTAAGATTTTATCAAGTCTTACACTTTAAAAAGATCAAATGTAGAACCAATTTTTTATTAGACACTAATCCTCAAGCTTCTCCTCCCTTACATTTCTTTTCTTTTATTTTCTTTTCTTTTTATTTTCTTTTTCTTTTCTTCTTCTTTTTCTTTTTGTTTTTTAGGCAAGGATTAAAATATCTTGATAGCCCTTTAATGATTTTTAATTTCACTTATCCTTTCCTAAAGTCAAGACTTGATGTAAAACTTTTACTTATAGATATAATAATAGTTTCGAAAATAATTGTAATAAAAGAAATTTAAGTATTAAAATTAAAAGTCTAAATTATCCAAATTTTTCAAAAATAAATTTTTTCTTACTAAAGATAGTCACTTATATTAATCATTTTGTATAATAAAAATTTTTAACTTAAAGTTTTTCTTCATTACTTAAAATTTTTACTAAATTTTCTTACACATTTCTAAAATCAAATTTTACTTCCCTAATATAACTTAATATACATAATCAATTTTCCTTTTAAAATCAAATTCACTTGTAGTACATTTGAGAACAAATAAAATTCCAGTTTTGAAAATCGTTTTCATTCCCATAAACTTAAATTTTTAATAGATTAAATAGTTTAGCATAAGATAATATATAAGTAGAAATGAAAATTTAAATAACATGCTAACAGAAATTTTTACATCCTAATTATACAAGTATAAAACTAAGGAAATGAGTAAAATTAATTTTGATCAAATTTTCTATATTTTCATTTTACTTTAACATGTAGAGATTCAAATAGACTTCTAAACAGTAGGTATAAAAGCAGACAACACACTAACATGATAAAAGAAAAATACAGGTTACAATTTCTGAATTTCAAATTTAAGATCTAAGCTAGCAAGTTTTTCTACTTTATAACAGGTATGAAATTAAGTTAAGTTCTAAACTAACTAAATCACAGAACTAAACAAAAAACAACAACTACTACCCTAAAATTTAAATAAAAAAATATTAACTACCACAAACGTCATAATAATAATAGAACATAAAAGTCCAAAACACAACATAGTCCAAAATAACACACAAATACAAATGTAGCAAGATCAGACAGTTCACATCATATTACAATCATAAAATGAATCTGTCAGGTCTACTATTCATCCTCAGAATCCCCGCTATACTATTTTTCTTCAGGCTATCGAGGAAAGTGCACTCTTGGTTCACCTATAATTATGCTTTCTAAAGATATGTGGAATTTCACTTCATAATCAATCTTCCTTCTATTATAACTATTAGTATGATTCGCAAAATGCTCTAAATTTTGTACATTATCAGCGGTAAAATTGATATTGTCCATTATCTTTTGCAGTAACTCATCCTGAGTCTTGATATCACCTCTAGATGTAGAAGCACAAGAAGTAGATGGTCTAAATGAAGTTGCAGCAGAGGTAGATGCAGCATACGTCTCTAATCCATAACTTCTGGAAAATCCTCCTCCCCAGCCAAAAATTGAATGATCATAATAAGTGTTCACATTCACCTTCGTAATGGGCTTTAGAGGTAACAAAACTTCTTCCAAATATCATACTTCACTCCAGCCTGCTCGCATAAAGAAAATATCAAGGAAGCAAATCCAATACCTGCATTAGTAGCAACAGTAGAACTGATGATAGTGTGATAGATCAAAGACCCTATGTTGATGGGCTTTCCCTCTTGAATACAATAATTCAACATTGCTCTCTTTGGTCACTTCACTAAGATGATTGGTCAAAAGCATATGGGAAAAAATGAAATAGTGCCAAGCCTTTGAAGGTGCACATAACTTGGAATTTGGGAAATTTACTCTTCTCTCATTGGTAATCTTCCAAAGTCCTCTACCAATAGTCAATTATGAAATAATCTCGTTTAACTTTGCTTTTGTAGGACTATAATTTGCTTAAAAACATAACGTCTCCTTGTGGTAAATGGTAAAATAAGTTGATTACCTCTGGAGTAAAAGGTACCAAATTCCCTATAATCATAACTCGTTCGTCCTCAGCCTCTGGGAGACTTGCATAAAACTCCCTCACAACAAAAATCACTGCAACATCAGCAAAACAGCAGGACGGTTCCCACTATCGGCAGACTATCGGGTCTTCCACTTCTCCACCTGGACTCTTGAAACATCACTCCTGAATCAATTTTCTTGACTTTAGGGCATCACTACATTGATCCTGAGCTTTTGAACTAACAAATTTGCTCGAATTAAATGGGCTCTTTCCTCAACTTCTTTTCTTTCTTGGTGTCATTCTAAAATTTTGATAAATTCCAAAAATAACTTAAAAAATTAACTTTAAATCACTAAACTAAACTTCCAAAAGAACTAACTAAACTTCCCAAGAAATTTCCATAGATATTTCTTCACTTTTTACCATGAATAGTAAATTTTTGAAATCTTCAAACTGTGCTAAGAGTTTATGGTGAAAATCCAAAAATTTTGCATAGAAGTAAAGCTCTTACATCAAGGAACTTTTATCTAGAAAATCTCACTCGATTCCACCAAAAAATCTCCAAATTTCACTTGCCCTAGCCCTCAAAATCGAGAACTTGAGTTGGGGAAGATGATAGGAGGCGTTAAAAATGGTATTTTTGGGCTTAAAATTCACTTTTAACCGTTCACGAACTGGTTTTTGTGAACCGGCGCTTAAGCGCGAGCAAGTGGTGCTTCGACGCCTGCCTCTAGAGTTGGCTTGCGCTTAAGTGCGAGATGTGGGGCTTAGGCACTAGTGCACAATTTTTGAAATTTTTAAATTTAAGTAAAATGCACGATTACCCTAACTAAACCACCCCTAAATGGTCTCACAACACTTAAATGACTATTTTTTACGTCCTATAACTCCCTTCTCTCTCAAAATTCTCCTTAATAATTAATTCAATTTGAGGCTAAAAATAACACAGATTTTCACAAAAATAACTTATATTAATGTATAAACAAGTACAAACACATTTAACACTTAGTTCTCTCTCAAAATAGTCTTGGATGAGAAAGTTTTCCTAAGTACAAAACACTTAACACACATTTTACAATTACACACATAATGACACAAACACTAAACACAAGACATAAACACTAACACATTTAAAAACATGACTCCAAACACACAATTCATAACAATTAAATTAATGCCACTCTTCATTAGACGGAACAAATTCTTGCCTCTTAGTAGTCTCCCTATGATTATAGAGTTGATAAAACGGATGGTGGTGATGAGCTCTAATACTATCATCTTCGATCCACTTTTACTTAAGGAACATCGCCTTGTCCGCTTCCTCTATACAACTGGTATGGCTGAATTACATCTTAAGTTGCCACCCAATATGTTTTAGATGAGCAAGTAATTCAAGCACCATAGTCTCTAATACAGATATAGTATTCTCCAACTAGTTGATCTTCTTCGATATCCCTTCAATATTAACGAGTAAGAAATTGTTATATATCTCCTGTGCACTTTGAATAATAAAATTCATCCTCATGTATTCTTCCTTCTTCTTCAAATCCATCTCCCATGAAGACATTTTCTCTACATCTCTCTCTTTCTTAGACTTTTAGGGCTAAAAAAAATCTAGGGTGAAATTCCTTCACAAACCCCTTCTATTTATACGCCTAATTCTCCTTCATAACTTCTAGGAATGACTAGAAACTGCCAAGACATGTTTATTCCAACTAAATTGCAGTTACACCTTCTAGAAATCGAAATTTGTACATGTGATTAAACTGTCGCGCTTAAGCGCCAGTGCACATTTTTGCACCAGTCAACTTAATGTTCAAATTCTCATTCTAACATATTTAGATCACTAAATAAAGTCTAAAAATCATTACTAGCACATAATAAACTCAAAAATACTACCCCAAATTTATTAATCAGACTCAAAATAACAATGAAAGCAAAGATACACTGATAACTATGGGTTGCCTCCCACAAAGTGCTTGATTTTACATCGCCAGCCTGATGTAATTAGTGCTTATTCTAGTTAACCCAACATTATTTTTTCATTTTATTTATGTTGATCTCCTATATAAAAAGGTTTCAGTCTATGTCCATTCACTTTAAAAATTTTCTCAGAATTAGGATCTCTAATATCCATAGCTCCACAAGGATAAACTTTTATCACAACAAATGGGCACATCTACATGAACTTAAGTTTGCGTGGAAATAATGTTAACCTTGCATTATATAGAAAAACGTGTTGCCCTTGCTAAAATTTTTTTGTAAGAATCTTTCGATCATGCCATATTTTCATCTTTTCTTTATCAATCTTAGCATTCTCATAAGATTCATTCATTATCTTTTTAAGCTCATTTAATTGTAACAATCTTTTCTCACCAGAATCTTTTAAATTATAGTTGAACTCTTTAATAACCCATTATGCT
Organism: Phalaenopsis hybrid cultivar; assembly: GCA_002079205.1. NCBI lineage: Eukaryota > Viridiplantae > Streptophyta > Magnoliopsida > Asparagales > Orchidaceae > Phalaenopsis > Phalaenopsis hybrid cultivar. The sequence continues at coordinate 117,316 of JXCR01133436.1, forward strand.
TTATGCTCAAGTTCTTTTAGTAAGTGACAAGCTTTCCCAAATTTTAGCTTGTATGTGGACATTCCTACAGGAGCTCTATATGTAATCGTATAAGCCCACAAAACATAGTCAAGTTCGACTAACCAATCCATTTTTGTTGGATTCACAGATTTTTCCGTAATTCTTTTAATTTCTCGATTGGATAATTCAGCCAAACCACTTATCTAAGGATGATAAGCAGTAGCAATCCTATTATTTATATGATATTTCTTTAATAGCTTTTTCATAATGACATTTCTGAAATGACTTCCCCCATCAGTAATGATAACTCCCGCCATCCCAAATCTACAAATTATGTTAGTTTTCAAAAGTTTTGCAACACTTTGAGCATCACATCAAGGTAAAGCAACACCTTTTATCCATTTGGATACATAGTCCACTGATAACAGAATATATAAATTTCTGAAAGATGGTATAAATGGTCCCATGAAATCTAATCCCCAAATATCATAATATTTCAACTTCCAACATAAATTGAGGGGCATCTCATTTCTTCTTAAATATGGCTGACTCTTTGACATCTATCACAAGTTTTGATATAAGCATTAACATCTCTAAAAATTGTAGGCCAATAAAATCCAAATATATAGAATTTTGATGCTATTTTATCAACAACAAAATGTCCCCAAAAATTAGAATTATGACATTTTTGGATGATTTCATAAGTTTTTTCTAATGTACGCATCTTCGAATGATCAGATCGTTTCCTTATTTATATAAATATGGTTCATCCAAAAAATAAGTCTTAGCTTCAGAAATAAATTTCCTAATTAGTTGGTAGGACATTCCATAGGGTTTAAGATCACTAACAATATAGTTCACAATGTCAGCATACCACGGAACACACCACTCAATTACAGTGAACAATTTTTCATCTGAAGAAAGTTCATTAATTTCTTTTTCAAAACAAAGTGGTTTTTTTAATTCAAGCTTGGAAAAATAACCAGAAATTTGATTTTCAGTTCCCTTCTGATCTACTATTTCAAAATCAAATTCTTGTAAAAGAAGAATCCATCTTATAAGTCTAGGTTTAAGATCCTTATTTTTTATTAAGTACTTAATAACATAATGATCTGTATGCAGCATACAATGAGTTCAAATCAAATATGATCTAAATTTATCAAAGGAATATACTTATGCTAATAACTCTATTTTAGTTATTGTATAACTAATTTGAAATTCATTAAGAGTTTTACTAGCATAGTAAATAACTTTGAAAATTTTATCATATATTTGTTCTAAAATAGCTCTAATAGCATAATCACTTGCATCACACATAATTTCAAAAGGTTTTTCCCAATTTGGTGAAACCATAATTGGTGCAGTGATTAATTTTTATTTTAATAATTTAAAAGCTTTTAGCCATTCCTCATCAAAATTAAAAATTGTATCTTTCTCCAGTAAATGGCATAAAGGCTTAGCAATATTAGAAAAGTCCTTAATATATCGCATGTAGAATCCAGCATGTCCTAAAAAACTCCAGAAATTTTATTTTCAGTTCCCTTCTGATCTACTATTTCAAAATCAAATTCTTGTAAAAGAAGAATCCATCTTATAAGTCTAGGTTTAAGATCCTTTTTTTTTATTAAGTACTTAATAACATAATGATCTGTATGCAACATACAATGAGTTCAAATCAAATATGATCTAAATTTATCAAAGGAATATACTTATGCTAATAACTCTATTTTAGTTATTGTATAACTAATTTGAAATTCATTAAGAGTTTTACTAGCATAGTAAATAACTTTGAAAATTTTATCATATATTTGTTCTAAAATAGCTCTAATAGCATAATCACTTGCATCACACATAATTTCAAAAGGTTTTTCCCAATTTGGTGAAACCATAATTGGTGCAGTGATTAATTTTTATTTTAATAATTTAAAAGCTTTTAGCCATTCCTCATCAAAATTAAAAATTGTATCTTTCTCCTGTAAATGGCATAAAGGCTTAGCAATATTAGAAAAGTCCTTCATATATCGCATGTAGAATCCAGCATGTCCTAAAAAACTCCTAATTTCCCTTACATTTGTTAGATAAGGTAAATTAGCGATCACTTTAATTTAGCAGGATCTACTTCCATACCATTTTCTTGATATTTGATGACCTAATACAATTCCTTCTGCTACCATAAATTGCCTCTTTTCTTAGTTAAGGACTAAATTTGTTTTTTCATAGCGCTTAAGAACTTTAGATAAATGTTTTAAATATGAGTCAAAAGAAGTTCCAAACACTAAAAATTCTTCCATAAAAACTTCAATCCCTTTTTTAATTAAATAAAAAAAATTGTCATCATACATCTTTGAAATGTAGCAGGGGCATTACATAAACCAAAGGGTATTCTTCTAAAAGCAAAAGTACCATAAGAACTAGTAAATGTTGTTTTCTCCTGGTCTTCAGGAGATATTTAAATTTGGTGATAATCGGTATATCCATCCAGAAAGCAGAAGTATTTGTGCCCAGCTAGTCTATCCAACATTTGATCTAGAAAGGGTAGTGAAAAATGACATTTCCTAGTGGAAAGATTTAATTTTTTATAATCAATGCATATTCATCACCCTGTAACTTGTCTATTAGGTATTAACTCATTATGCTCTTTCACAGTTATGGTTACTCCTCCTTTCTTAGAAACACAGTGAATTGGACTAACCCATGCACTATCTGAAATAGGGTAGATAAATTCAGAATTTAACCACTTTAAAATTTCTTTCTTAACAACCTCTTTCATAAAAAGATTTAATCTCCTTTGTGGATCATCCCTGGGTTTGTAGTTTTCTTCCAGATTACTTTTATGCATACAAATTGAAGGACTGATTTATTTAATCTCAACAATTGTCGATCCGAAGGCTTTCTTAAAATTTTTCAGAATTTTCATCAGCTTTTCTTCTTCTTCCTTTGCTAACTTCGAGAAAATTATAACAGGTAAAGTAGAGGAATCTCCTAAAAAGACATATTTTAAATGTGCAAGAAGTAATTTCAACTCAAGTTCCGGAGGTTTTTCAATAGATGGACAAAATGATTTATCTTTGTCTGTCGTGTCCAAAATTTCAAAACTTTCTTGAACATAACTTGAATCTTCCTTAAAAAGGTTTATACATTGATCTAATTCTTCTTCTTTCTCGTGTTCCAAATCTTTTTCTTCAGATTTTTCTTCATAAGTACTCTTGAAATGGCATTCGCTAAGATATCTTATAACATCTATTCTATAACATTCAGCATCTTTGCCTTTTGCAGCGTATTTCATCAATTTTGAAATGTTAAAAGTAACAGTTTAATCATTGACGTGCATTGTAAATTTCTCTTTCCGCACATCTATCTTTGTTTTTATGTGGCTAGGAAAGGTCTACCCAAAATGATAGGTATCTTTTTATCTTCCTCCATATCAAGCACAATGAAATCAACAAGAAAGATAAATTGATCCACTTTCACTAGGACATCTTCTATAACCTCCTTTAGGGATAAGTTATTGAATGACTTTCCAACTGAAGAGTTACAGTAGTAAGGGGTATTTCTCATAATCCTAATCTTTTAAATATTGATAATGACATAAGGTTAATGCTTGCACCTCAATCACATAAAACTTTCCCATAAAATTTGTCTCTTGTTGCACATGGAATTGTAAAGCTATAAGGATCTTTAAGCTTTTTAGGAAGTTTCTTCTGAATTATAACATTGCACACATTACTAAGTGCAACAATCTCATTATCTTCGAACATCCTTTTTCTGTTGAGAATATCCTTCATAAACTTTACATAGCTTGGCATTTATTCTAATACTTCAGATAATAGAATATTGATTATAAGCTTCTTAAATATTTCAAGAAATTTTGAAAATTGCTTATCTAACTTCTGTTGCCGAAGTCTCTGAGGAATTGGAGGTGGTGGTTTTTCTAAATCAATTTTTGGCAGAGAAATAGGTCTTTTAGAATCTCTTGGAGCGTCCTCTTTTGATTTGTCAATTTCTTCTTTCTCTACTTCAATCTCTTTTTGAACCCTACCTTCCAACTCTCTTTCACTTCTAAGTTGTACGAATTTAACTTGCTCTTTGTTCTGGTCTTTTGGATTTCATTCATTATTACTAGGAAGTGTTCTTTAAGATCTATTACATAATGAACTTGTGATTCGCCCAAGTTGATTCTCAATATTTCTAATTGTAGCTCCTTGACTTTGTAACAAATTACCCATTTGTAACACAACTTCTTCTATAAACAACTTCTTATCCTTAATTGTGTATTATTGTTGAAACCTGGAGGATAAGTAGATCTATAATTATTATTCTCATGGTTGTTCTAGTTTCCCAATGGTTTTACATGGTTGTTCCCCCATTGCTGATTATTACCGCCCTAATTGTTATTCCAGTTAAAGTTGGGTTGGTTCTTCCAACCTGGGTTATAATAATTGGAATGTGGGTTATTATGCTTATTATTTATAACATTCAAAGTCTCTAATGATGTTTGAGAATCTACCATTTTGCTTAATGAATTCTTTTCAATCATGGAAGTTGATTGCTAAAACTTTATTCCAAATTGGTCTAACTTCCTTGAAATTACAACAACTTGATTAGCTAACATAGTAAATGCATCAGTTTTGTGAATATTGGGTACTTTCTTTGGATTTACCCTCTCAGAAGGCCATTAAAGATTATTAGTAGCCATCTCTTCAATCAAAGCATAAGCATCATGAAATGGTTTTGACATCAATAAACCACCAGCAACGGCATCGATGATAGATCTAAGAGAACCAATTAATCTATCATAAAAGGTTTGAATTATAAACCAATCTAATATAGCAAGGTGTAGACACTTTATTAAGAGTTATTTAAATTTTTCCCATGCTTCATAAATAGATTCCCCTTCAAACTGATTGAAAGATGTAATATCATTTCTATGCTTCGTAGTTTTTTTATGGTGGAAAATATTTAGCAATGAATTTTTGTGCTAAATCACCCAAAGTTCTCATAGATCCAGGTGCTAACAAATTCAACCACATCTTAGCTTTATCCCTTAGTGAGAAAAGAAATAACCTAAGTCTTATGGCATCATCTGAAACACCATCAAATTTAAATGTAGCATACAATTCTAGAAAATTAGTAAGATGTAATTTTGGATCATCGGTTGTTGACCCTCCAAACTGATTATTAGATACAATTTGGATAATAGTAGGTTTAAGCTCAAATGAATTAGCCACTACAATATGTTTTTTAATACTATAATGAAGTTAATCTATAGTAGGGTTGACATACTCTGTTAAAGGTCTAAACTCTTAATGAATTTCAACATTTTTAATTTTTTTTTGTTTTTCTGATTTTTCAAATAGTTCTTTGTAATTCAGAATAGTAGGGCAGTAGTCCTTCAGAACCTGAACTATGAATACACTAACATAAAATAAATATAAAATAAAAAGAAAGATACAATATTAAAAGTTTAAATAAGACTTTTTAAAAATAGAAATTTACTTAGTTTTCCTCCCCGGCAACGACGCCAAAAACTTGATCTCGACTAAAAGCTTATGCATAATATAACAATAGTTCTGATGATATTTTTCACTTATATTTCCTTATTTTGCAAAAAAAAATCCAAAAAACATGAACCTGAAGAAAAATAAGAATTTAACTTTTTAATTTATATATATTTATATTGGGATACTATGCAAGTATACGTATTGTTATCAGGTAATATAGAACTTTTTGATTAAGACATGAATGTTGAACCCACAGGGAAAATTGCACAATATGCACTTTTTATAAAGTTTTTCTATTTTTAGAAAGATAATTACTTAAACTAAAAATGATATTTTCAGGAATTAAAAATTTAAATATTTTTGGTTTTTGGATATTTTAACGAAATAGTAAAAAGATAACTAAAGTTTTTGTAGAATAAAAGTATTTAATATGAAAATATCTTTCTTCATATCATGAATCAGTAATAAGAATATGAATTCTGTTGTGAAAGTATGCAAATTGTGTTGTGTCAAATAGAAGCAGTAATATTCCTTACCCTTACTAGATATGCTATAAAGAACATTGGCTAATTTAAAGTTTGAATAGTTCTAAAGACCGGCTAGGTAGGGAAGATACTAGATCTCACTCCAGAGTTCCCTCGATTCCCTCCACCTAGGGGCTAACATTCTCATATAAGAACATAAAATCATAAACCAAGTTGGGGGCTTTAACCTGCCACTTTAAAGTCCTCTAACTCTGCACTCATCAATGAATATTTCTCTATTTATTTGCACTCAATCATATGAACTACATTCTCATTTATACAACTCATGTGAATCTTTACAATTGTTGACTCAGACAATAATTACCCGGTTCTTACATGTTCTCACCACAAATTTTAACATTTGAATTGGTCAAATCAAGAAGTAAATGAAGTAAACGGATTTAAATCATCACAAATTCTTCCAAAATTAAAGAGCAATACTCTCCAAAACTTCCATCCAAAAGTTAAATATTTTTCATTTTAAGAAGAAAGATAAAGAAAACAACTCGTAATCCATGGAGAAAACAAAACCACACTTTATTTTAAAAGAAGAAATCATTGGCAAACTAACAACAAGTCTTGATTAAAACCAAAAGTAGTCTAAAACAAAAAGATAAAAACTTATCTCAACAATAACAAGTCTCAATTAAAATCAAAAGTAGTCTAAAACAAAAGATAAAAACTTATCTCAAGTCCTAAGTCTCAATTAAAACCAAAAGTAGTCTAAAACAAAAAGATAAAAACTTATCTCAAGTCCTCTCCCATTTCAATTAAAACCAAAAGTAGTCTAAAACAAAAGATAAAAACTTATCTCAAGTCCTCCACCAAGTTTAAGCTCCTTTGAATCTTTTCTCTTTTACAATCACTTAAAACAAAATAATAAAGAGGATAAATTAAATAAAAAGTAATTCCTAAAAATCTCAACGAACAAACTCCCTAGAAAAGAACTTTCAAAACTTGTCAATATTTGCAGGACTCTTTTCTAAGTCCTCTCTTCTTTCTTTGATAGTTTTCCAAGGGATGCCTTTAATCTCTTCAAAATGTGTCTTGATTCGATGTATTTGCTCAAAAGACGCATCCTTTCATGATAATTTTCATCCATGGTGGTTACAACCACCTATTAAGCCAAATGGTGCCTCAAAAACATCTTCAAAATTAGTGAAAATTGATTTTACTCAACGAGTAACTGCCACTGGTGCTTAAGCGCGGGGTCTCAGCGCTTAGGCACTGCCTTCTCTATTTAACCAGAGCTTAAGCGGCGGATCTTGTGCTTAGGCGCCAAAACTCTTTTGCACAATTTTTCACCTTTTTGCTTCAACTTTGATCATTTTTCACTCCTTTAAGTATTTTTTCCATTTTTAGATTTACCTGTAAGAAATACACAAAAATACCTTCCATTAATGCGCAATATCTCGTAAATAGGCATAAAAATGAGTCTAAAAATACTATATATTTTAGGTGTATCAGCAACCCATACTTATATTGCTATGTATTACTATTTTGTTTGATAAAGTGTCTTACATATTAGTAGTTATTAATCCTACACAATTGCATTTGCTATAAATAAATTCAAATATTGGTATTGGAGGAAAATTTGGAATCGAATTGAAACAAAAAAAATGAAATTCGCAATTGTGGGGACTAACGCCAGAATAGGCGCCGACGACGCCTTAGATAATGGACATTAGCATCGACTGCAGTAATTGGGAGCGCTGATGACGCCGAGTAAGGTTGGAAAGTTTTAGACAACTTTTGACATATTTTGGCGCTCTTTAACTTTATAATAACCACCGAGAAGAGTTTAAAAAGCTTGTCAGCGCTATTTTTGGTTGGTTTGTGGGGAGTTGCCCGTAAGAAGCTGTCGATCACCAGAATCAAAATCCTGTTACCCGCTTCGGAAGGACGTTGAAGTATGAAATCAAACTGACCCCATATTTTTCATAGTTTAAGGAGCACTGTACCTCTCTGTATCTATCCCGAAGGATAAACACAAGAATTGAGGATGAGGCTCATTCAAATAAACTAATCGAAGGATAAACACAAGACTTAATGATGAGGCTCGATCAAATAAATTAAGGAAAGAATGACATTCGTTTGGTTTGCGAAACAATTTTATTTGCCGAAAAATTCCCTTATTTAATATAAAGAATTAAATAGGGTTTATATTAAGCTGGGTTCAGACATGCTTCCTATAAGGGCAAACCCATATAGTTAATTATATCTTAAATGACCAAAGTCATTTAAGAAGACGTTCGATAAAAATAAGAAAATATTATCTTCAAGGAGTTTCAAAGGGTAGGACTCTTCAATGAGATCGGACGTAGAGGTCTGAAAGGGAGATTGGTTCAAATTTGGAACATTTTATTGTAGAATCCAAATGAGGAAGAACTAGAGGATGTCATGGATCCAGAGGGGAACCTCGGTGACTTCCCAAGCTATCCTAATGTTTGGCTTCAATTTTGAGGAGAAATATTTAGGTGTTTCATCCTGCCAATTTGAGTAGTTAGGGCTTACATTTGAGTGAAAAAATCACATAAATAGCCTGGAATATATTAGGATTTAGGTCATGACAAATGACAAACTCGGAATCCTAAGACGATTTAGGGCTTATATTGTATAGCAGGGCTATGCAAAGGCCAAAAGATGATGTGAGGATTTACGTTGCATAATTAAGCAACCTTGAAGTCCTAGGGCTTTGTTGTTTAAGTCTAAGGAAGGAAGATTGATTTAGGTGAGGAAGACAGGTTTCGCTGTTGAAGATGGCCGTGTTGCCCACCATGCTAGCTCCAAGCTGCAGCCGCGACGAGTTTGAGCTTTCTAGTGTGTGAAGTTATAATTTCAAATCAAGTGGCCCTATTGTTGAAGTTCTTTAAATTTTATGTGGGAAAATTAAAGTTGATTAGAGCGAAACCGGTCAGGATCCTACGGTTCCCTCGTCCGGGCACCACTATTTTCTATTAGATTCACTTAGTCCAAATGAACTTACTAAACTCAATTTAATGAGTTCCATAATTTCATTTAGCCATGGGAAACCTTGTTAGCAACCGTAGGTTACCTCCTCCAAGGGATTCCCAATCATCCGATAGAGACGTCTTAATTTAGTTGCAATTGTAGTTTTGTGTGATGTTTGTGATTAAATTTTGAGTTGTTTTACATTTTGAATGTTGTGGGGGTGAATTTTATCTTGGTTGATTTTAGTTTTAGCTTTGGTTTTGGTTTATTCGAATGTTGTGGCGGTGAATTTTATCTTGGTTGATTTTAGTTTTGGTTTTGGTTAACATGCAAGTTATGTTATGGCGGTGAGTTTTATCTTAGTTGATTTTAATTTTGGTTTTGGGTTATGGTTATGAGTTGTGGGGGTGAATTTGTTCTTGGTTGATTTTAGTTTTGGTTTTGGTTATCCTTATAGTTTTAATTTTCATGCAGGGTGGCGTCATTGTTTAGCATGCAAATTTACAACTATAAAAGTGCAGTATGAAAGTATAAGAAGGACAGCGCTGAAAATTATAAAAGCAAACCTGGCGAGTCTTCTCGTTCCACCACCTGAAACTTAAAATGCATGTTAAGGCAGTTTATATGAGAGGCAAAAGTAAGCTTTTCCTAATTTATGTCATATCTTGGTGGGTCCTTAGGAGTTTAATTAGGGATGATTTTCTTAAGCAAAACATATTAAGTTTAATAGATGTCCAAGGTATCCAATAGATCTAGAGAAAGAACATGTCCATGCTACTCTCTTGCTGCCTAGTGGAAAATCCTGAGTTCTTTTAAACCTATTATGTTGCTTGATAATACATCCTATAAATACCCTTAATGCTCAGTGAACACTGATGTCTCAATTATCCATAAGAATAGGGTAATTATCACTTGTGATTCAATTTAAGAATTATGTGGGCAAAGACCCTTAAAGAGGCAAATTAGTGTTGTTGGAACACTTAGCCAAATTTTAACCCTAATTGGGCTTAGTGGTCTTTCAAGGATGTATGATTATGTTATGTTTATTTCTCTAATTCTCATTTAGTCAATTTTGATTTGGCCTAAGTCACCACTATGCCCTTAAGACCTAGGTGAGTGTCTTAATTAGTTTTGAAAAGGTTAAGCTTTAAGTGGTCATGGCCTAAGTCACCACTAAGCCCCTAATCCTCATTTAGTCAATTTTGATTTGGCCTAAGTCACCACTAAGCCCTTAAGACCTAGGTGAGTGTCTTAATTAGTTTTGAAAAGGGTTAAGCTTTAAGTGGTCATGATATGGATTTTATTTGAAAACCAAAAATGGAGTATTAAATTAATTAATTATTGACTTTTAAAGTCTTACCACTAAGTCTAGGATCATTTAATTTTAATAAACTTCCAAATTTTAATAATTTAGAAATTTATTAACTTAATTAAGAAAGCGAGATTGGTTTCTACCAATTGATCCCGTGTGTTCCAAACATCAAATAGATTGATTAAGATCAGAGGTTGCCCATTTCCCTTCTTGACATAAGCCTAACTGTTAATTAAGGCTAAATTTACCAAGCTACACACTTGCCCCTAAGGCTTTAACACCTCATAATTTGACAAATTTAATTCAAATGATTTTGAAATTTTTATCCTATCTTATTCATGGGTCAATTAAGACATCAGAGGAGAAAATATGATTTTTTCATAACTTAATTTATTTTATATAATTATTTTCATGCAAAAATAGGATTTTTCAAAGAAAATTCCTAATTGACCAAGATAAATTTTAATCCTTTGAAATTTTTACTGGATTTAGACCTAGACCAGAGAAGTCTTTAGACCAAATTTCATGATTTTTTGAATTCTCTGTGATTTATCAGAATTATTTTAAATTCTAGATTATTTAATAAAAATAAAATTTTTTAAATGATCAAAACTAATTTTGGTATTTTTCAAAAATCTCTCTAAGGTTAGAAAACCCATAGGAGCAAATTTCATATTTTTTTAATTTTTCTTTGATTTATTGAAATTATTTTAGTGAAAACTCATTTTTAGCCTTTAAAAATTATTTTTAAGCTTTGAAATTCAATATCTTTATTTAGAAAATCAGGAAAAATATTCTAATTGTTCCTAAGTGATTAGGAAGCAATTTAGAACATTTCCAAGAATCTTATTACCTTTGTGTTTTTTATGAATTTTTAAATATTTAAAATATTTAAAATAGGTTAAAAATCAAGTTTTTATTCTAAATATTATTTTATTTTTATAAAATATCCCTGATCACAGAGAACTCAAAAAACTAAGTTTCATAATTTTTTGAGTTATATTTTGATTTTTAAAAATCATTTAAGTGTCAAAAGTGGTATTTATCTTTAAAAATCAACTTAAGTTATCAAATGAACTCAAAATATTTTGAAATTTTTATAGTGAGTTCTCTGGATCATAAACCACAGTGGAGATAAAAAATCAAGTCATTTAAATGTTTATATTTTCCAAAATTAATTATTTTAGTGATTTAGTGTTTGTAAAATTTAAGTGGCATTTTAAATGACTTGAACCATGAAATTATTTTCAAAGGTTTCTCTAGTCATGGTGGACCTTGCAAAATTTTCTTAAGATTTTCTAAGTTTTAAATGACTTGACCAAGGAATTATTTCCAAAAGCTCCTCTATTCATAGTGGACCTTCCAAAATTTTCTTAGAATTTTCTAATCAATATGCTAATTTCCATGATTATTTTAAGGAAATAATGTGCAAGATCTTGAAAAATATGTATCTCTATATAGGAACCTCCTCTGACTTTAGAAAAATCATAGGATGTTCCCTTGACACAGGTTACAACATAACAAAATTTCAAGTCAAGGTGATGTATCAATATGCATGGAGAATCAAATTATCCGAAACAGTGTTTAATTAATTAAAAATATTTTATGTATCAAACATACTTGAAATTTATTCCACATTATTCTCCTCTGTTCACTGAGTAAGACGGTATTTTTATTTTATTTTTGTGATTTATCTACACAAAGTTATGGATTTTCCAAGTTAGGGGTATTTAAATAAAAAGAAAAAGCCCTACTTTTCTATCTAAACCGCGTGTGCCACCTCAACCTATGACATATCCGAAGGCATGCGTAGCGCGCTCTGGTTGGACACTGCCTTCCACGCAGCTACTGACTCGGCCCACTGTTTATGCTCTGAAGAGCTATCAAGCTCGATCTCCTCCGTCCATTTGATACACGCTCGATCAAACGACTCCCCATCATTGTCCCCGATAGAATGATCCCATGACCGTCCACACTAAGATCTTAACCTAGAATCAACCAAATCACCTCGGGTTTGATCCCATGGACTCGTCTAAGTGAGACAAACACATCCATACAGTAATCAAGCAATCAAATTAGCTCTAAGTAAATTGAGAATCGAAACAGGCTTAGGATGAGGTGAGGTTTTATACCTTTTGCTTTGAGAAGTGAAGCTTCAATCAAAGAGACTTGACACATTTGTTATGATCCAACGAGGCTAGGGATTGAGTCCCTGGTCTTGGTGTAAGGCCTAGGTATGAATTCGATCACGATCGGATTTGGGTGTTGGTCTAGAGCTATGGCAGAGGCTCTGTGGAATGGCGATTTTATGGGTCTTTGGCTTCTTTCACTATTGTGAAGGTGTGGGTTGAGTTAATTTGAGTTTGGGTGGACTATGGAGCTGTATTGGGTTCTGTCCTGTTTTCTGGCAAGGTTCTAAGCTCAAAATTGAGCTCGGACAATGGAAATTAGTGAGGGAAAATGGTTGGAATGCACTGACGGGATCTTAGGGATGTTCTTTGTGATGTTTGGAGAGATCTCTCTAAGGAAATTTCAACACTTAGTTTAACGGCCATGGATGTGGCCTTTTATAAAAATGGGGTTATGATGGCTGTCATGGCCAATTAGAAGGTGTAATGTGGTGCTTAGGTGGAGGGCAGAGGAGCTTCATAGTTTGAATTGGATGAGTTGGCCTCTAGGTTTGATTTGGGTGAAGCTCCATGGTGATGGCTCTCAATTTAGAGCTTCTTCAGCCACTAGGCTGGCCAGCCGACCAGGGGGAGGTGGCTAGGAGCTCACGGAATCCAGGGGAATATGTCACAGCAATTTAGTGCAATAATACCTAATTTTGGCAAGGATATCTTAAGCACATGCATTTTTGGAAATAACATCCCTCGATTTGTGGGACCTTTGGTCCATGGCTTGATTTAGGTGGTTTCATGGTGTTTGTTATGGTCACTAAGTCCAACCAATGGTTGTGATGGAGTTAATTTGGTGACTTTAGGCTGGTTATGTCACATTTAGTGCATGAGTCCAAATGGGTGCAAATGACCAAGTCTTGGGTTTAGGCTAGGTTAACCATGTAAATTGGCAAAATTAATTATTGTATTTGGTGTAGATGATCATAAGGAACAACTTTGGTGAAGGATGGAAGTGGTTTTGAGTTCATTTGGTGTAGATGATCACTAACGAACAACTTTGGTGAAGGTGGAAGTGGTTTTGAGCTCAAAAAGGGTCAATTTGAGGGAATTTTGAATTTTAATCAATTTGGTTATGTTGGGCTAGGCTTGGGTCTAGCTGGGGGTCAATTTGAAGGAACTTTGATTTTAATCAATTTGATCATTCCTGGCTAGGCTTGGGTCTAGTTTGGGTTAGCCTTGGGCTAAGTCCAAATTGATTATTTTAAATGATTAATAGGGACCTCATGAAGAGTTTTCAACATGGATTGGATGCCAATTTGGAAGTTAAGGATATCAATTGAGAAAAATTTGGGGACTTAGCCAATTTCGGGCTAAATTTGGGAATTTTGGTTTTAGACAAAAATCAAATGAATTTGAGGCTTCACCAAGGCCGATTGATGGTTGATTTTGATTTATAGGAATGTCATGTAGATATTTCAAAATTAAATGGGGTCAATTGACTGTGTTATGGGTTCAATTTCGTGAGATTAGGTCATATGGTCAAATTTGGGGTAACAACCTAAATCAAAATTGAGCTTAAATCACAGGCCAATTAAGCTTGGATTTGGTTTAGTTTGATCATATAAAAGGTGAATTTGAGTTTATGATTGGAATTGGGGTCAATTGAGATCAAATTGATGGACATTTGGGTTGAAATTGGGAAATTGTGCCCTTAAAAACAAATTTGGGGATTTTGGTTAACGATGGTCAAATTGGTCAAATTAGGTCATGTGGTAGTTGAGAAAAATGAAATTAAGAATATTTGGGATTTATTAGGTTTTTTTGGGAATTTTTGGGATTTTGGGGCCAAGAGAGCTATTTTGCGAATTTGGGGGTGTTTTAGGGGTAAAAGGCCAAGATGGGTATTTTGGTAGAGTTGAGGTACCAACCATCACCAACATGCCATGGACCAATGGAAACCCCATTTTGGGTCCTCTACATAGTGGTCTTAGCCAAACCATAGCCCTACGACTGGTAGGTTTAGGGGACCATCTACTTGAGTATCCCTAAAAGATCAAGCGACCTAGGCTAGAAATTTGAGTTTTAGGGTTATGAGTGATTGTGGGTGTAGACAAGTGTAGCGAGTGACTCAGCTCCCGACCAACACCCAAGTCAACCTTAAGGTCCAACAGTTCTAAGGGTGACTCATCTTGAGCTTCCCACATTGTGATCCCACCTACTAAGTATTTAGAGGTTGAGACCAACATGTGTAACTTTAAGTTTAGAAGAGAAGAAGGTAGAATTTCTAATGGTGAGGGTTTCAGGTCTAGTTTTCTACGAGTATTCAATAGGAAAATTTTATGGCTAGACCTTAGGCTACTAAAGAGGAAAAACTAAACCTCAACCAAAAATGAGGTCAAGTCATATGGCTAGACCTTAGGCTACTAAAGAGGAAAAACTGAACCTCAACCAAAAGTGAGGTCAACTATTTAGACCTTAGGCTACTAAAAGGGAAAAACTAAACCTCAACCAAAAGTGAGGTCAACAAATGGAGTGGGTGTGCTGGGCAAGCAAACTGCGCATATTGTCGTTGACCGATGAGATAAAAAAAAAACCAATACAAACTTCTAAGTCAAAAGACCTGGAAGTATACGTAGAGTTGTGTGTCTGACTTGTTTCTTCTGGTGAATTAGCTGGTGAGTGTTTAATCAAGTCGAGAGTAGGGACTCTCGCTGGGGATTGGAGAGTGGACTTTGAGTTGTGAAATTTCAAAAATTTCTAAAGGATTGGTGTAAGTATGTAAGTGCTGACCCCGAGGTGGGAATTAAAATTTAGATATCAATTCAAAAAGAGAGAGAGAGTCGAAATGTAAGGACTGACCTCGAATGTAATGAATCAGAAATGTAGGACTGAGGATTGAAAAGTATGTCAATTCTCAAAAGAGAGTGTCGGAATGTAAGGACCGGCCTCAAATGTAATGAATCATAAATGTGAGAATGAGAATTGAAATGTATGTAAATTCTCAAAAGAGTGTGTCAGAATGTAAGGACCGACCTTGAATGTAATGAATCAGAAATATGAAAATGAGAATTGAAATGTATATCAATTGTCAAAAGAGAGTGTCGGAATGTAAGGACCAACCTCAAATTTAATCAATAAGAAATGTAGTACTGATTTGGAAATGAGAATTGAAATGTAGGTCAATTCTCAAAAGAGAATTTTAGAATGTAAGGACTGACCTCAAATGTAGTGAATCAGAAGTATAGGACTGATTTGGAAATGAAGATTGAAATGTAGGTCAATTCTCAAAGGAGGGTGTCGAAATGGAAGGACTGACCTCAAATGTCATGAATCAGAAGTACAAGACTGATTCAGAAATGAGAATTGAAATGTAGTTCAATTCTCAAAATAGAGTGTCGGAATGTAAGGACCGACCCTAAATGTAGTGAATCAAAAGTATAGGACTGACTGAGAAATGAGAATTGAAATATAGGTTAATTCTCAAAAAAGAGCGTCGGAATGTAAGGACTGACCCTCGAATGTAGTGACTCAAAAGTATAGGACTGATTCAAAAATGAGAATTGAAATGTTGGTCAATTCTCAAAGGAGGGTGTCTAAATGTAAGGATCGACCTCGAATGTAGTGAATCAGAAGTATAGGACTGTTACAGAAACGAGAATTGAAATATAGGTCAATTCTCAAAGGAGGGTGTCCGAATGTAAGATCCGATCTTGAATGTCATGAATCAGAAGTATAGGACTGATTCAGAAATGAGAATTGAAATGTAGGTCAATTCTCAAAAGAGAGTGTTAGAATGTAAGGACTGACCCCAATTGTAGTGAATCAAAAGTATAGGACTGATTCAGAAATGAGAATTGAAATGTAGATCAATTCTCAAAAGAGTATGTTGAAATGTTAGGGCCAACCTTGAATGTAATGAATAAGAAGTATAGGACTGATTCGTAAATGAGAATTGACATGTAGGTCAATTCTCAAAAGAGCGGAATTTAAGGACCGACCTCGAATGTAGTGAATCAGAAGTATAGGACTGATTCGAAAATGAGAATTGAAATGTAGGTCAATTCTCAAAGGAGGGTGTCGGAATGGAAGGATCGGCCTCAAATGTAATGTATCAGAAGTATAGGGCTGATTCAGAAATGAGAATTGAAATGTAGGGCAATTCTCAAAAGAGAGTTTGTAGCATTGAATTTACAGAAATGTATCATGTGAAAAAGGTTGATCTTATCAAAGAAGATTTGTAAAGCTTTATGAGTTTTTGTGTAGAATGTGAGACTCTGCGGCGATGTGCAGAGAGTTAGTGTAGATAACAATGGTTGAGCTACGCGCACAAAGAGTAGGAAATTCCGAAGACGGAAAAATCTACTCAAAAGGTTTGTTTTATTTTCTTGTTATTTTTATCATATTTAAAATTTCAAAATATGTTTTTAAAGGTTTAATTTTAATTGGTTGATTTTCAAAAGAAATTTGTTTTGTTGTTTTTTTTGTTGGTGATTAATTTTCATTTATGTTTTATGTATTGTTGAAGATTTGTTGTTTCATTTTTTGTTCTTGAAATTCTGAACCATTGCATGGTTCACTGCTTTCATCCATTGCACAAAAAGGAAACTGACAAAAGGCACAATTTGGGAGAAATTTCCATTAAATTGCTCTAAAAAGGGATGCCATAAATCAGACATAGGCTAATGACTCAAAAGGTACATTATATAATCCCTATCGAAATACATTGAGAATCATCTCATGCTATGAGTACATCATAGACTGAATAAAATCAGATACATGTCATGCTGTTAAAAGAAAGAAAGTGAACCCTTTATACCGGGTATGTTGAGCTCCTGATCAAGCAGACCTTCTAAGTCATGCTCCAGGATAAGAGTTCCCTCGCATGTACTTAGAGGTACGACCTTCTTATAGCTCATATAGAAATAACTCCTCCAATTCTGGGTCCTGCTGGAATACATGCGATAGTTTACTATCGTCCATTCTACAGAAGGTTACAAACAACCTACGGAGTCGTATTCCTGGAATGCAGTGCTTGGCAAAGTTTGCACAATTGCCCTTTAGGACCAAAACTGAACCAACTAGTAATGGAATCTCCACAGCTCCTCTGAATTTGTTAGGGCCGACTACATCAATTTATTTTCTAAATAGAATATTGCTTTTACTCATAAACGAGACCGTGTAGAAAGGTCTCACAAGATCATGATGATCAATGTGTGGGGGAATGCAGTCACCTTCTTCATAAATGTTAATGATGAAACTGTTGGGAATGCAAGTAGCAGGTAGAATATTCCACTTGACCATTCTCTTAATCATCCATTTTATCATTGGTGGCAATGGATCCACTTGGTTGTATCTTAGGATCTCAGGTGGATTCCCTTGCCTGTCGTTTGTGAAGTTGTAGCAAAAGCCGCATTGTATGGTGATTCTTCCCTTTCCCCTCATTCATTTCCTTGGCTCCAAATATGGTATTCCCAAGAGATGGCTCGGTCGGCCTCTGTCTCTTAAATTGAAGATGCAGTCCAGAATACACTTTTCATCAACCTCATAGAAAACCTTGGTGTACAACTCCAAGCCTTCCAATATATTGACGAACTTTCCCTGAACCTCTTCATAGAACTCGAAATCTCTTTTATTTACACTGATTATCTTGTAGTATTCTACCATACCAAGAGTTGGCAGCTGCCGCGGACGTTCCTTCCTTCGGGCCTCGGCAGGAGTCCAAACTGGTGTTGGTCAATCTAGAATATGAGATTCAACCTCTAGTGGGATGAATGACCCTCGGGTCCATGGTGCGTGCAAATCCGTCCTTAGTGGGACATACGGTTCATCTGTCGCGAAGTCTGGAATCTGAGACTCGTTGGTGCTTGAAGTGTATTCATCTAAAGTACTGAAATGTTGTAGATGAAGAACGTTGCAATTCAAGCATTCTACAAATGCGTCCATGACTGATGTCCCGGCTGGTACCCCAGCATTGCATGTTGGGCAACCCTTGCTTAAGGTATGTGGAACTGGGAGCGCATCTGATCTTGTCACAAATCCCGACTCTTCATCTGTAGTGGGCAGACTGACAGAAGTTTCTCTCAGATCTAGGTTGTAATTATGTCCCCTAGGAATGGGGGTAAGAAAACTGTTCACGCCTCTCTAGCGTTTGCGCTCCTGTCACAAGAAGGCTCTCTGCTTCTTTTGGCTTGCATTTCTGTGATGCATCCTGCGGAGCAGAGTAGTCGGTAATCGTTCATTACGGGCAGCTATCAGGTCAGTTGCTAGAGTAGCTACCATGGAGGGCAGACGGCTGGGCCCCTCCATCGGATCTTGTTCCGCTATCATGTTTTTACCTTCGCATGACACATTGTCTTGAGTGGTTACCCTCAACAGTGAAGGGAGTCCCTCCTTTTCTTTACTGCCAACTACGTCTATTAGAGGACCCTCATAGTCCATATCAACTTGGTTGAAAGCCACGTTGAAATCTATGACACCTCCTTGCAGCGCCATTTCTTCATTCAGTGCGAAGTTCCAGCCGTCCTGGAAGGCAAAGATCAGCCTTTATCCTGACATTTCTGCACACGACAGGAAAAACGTCCATGGCCCAAGTTGTACTCTATCCATCTACTCCAGCATACAAATCAATTGAGGAGATTGACTCAACTCAAATCATGTTAATGGAACCTTTTTCAGGTTCTGTCAAATACTCCTTCAGGATTGTAATGTTCTCTTCTTTGAGGTTCTTCTTGAGCCAGTCCTTAAAGACGAAGCATTTTTATATAGTGTGCCCAAGAAAATGATGGTATGGGAAATAATTTGGTTCGTTCTTCTTATCCACCTCTTCGGGCTTCTTTGGATCAAGTAGTTTGAATTCTGGTTTCTTCATCAGGCTCTTGAATATTTTAGGTATTACTTCATCCTTGAAAGAATACACAACTTTCTATCTCTCTAACAGGGATATTCTTTTACCCGTTGTTCAAGGTGATTCCTCCTGAGGCGGTCGTTGGTTGGATTGACTGCTCTATTTCTAAGAGTACAGCGATGAAAACTTGCGATGTTCTTCTGCATATATCTTTATCGCCTACTTTCTTTTATCGAAAGTTGCGACTACTCCAGATCTCTTTTCGAACACTCTGGTCACCTTAGCCTTTTCATGTGGCTCCATGTGCTTCATTTCTTCTTGAAGACTATTGGCTTTACTGAGTAGCTTCTCGAAGGATTTGATGGTGAGTCCCTTAAGCATGAAAGCTACTAACCCATGAATGCTTTTGAGTAGAAAAGATTTGATAGTGAGTCCCTTAAGCATGAAAGCTACTAGCCCATGAATGCTCTTGAGTAGAATCTCAATCCCTTGATGTTCCTGTAGCTGAGGTTCACATTTAATGCTAAGGTTTCTCTACTCAAAATATAGTCTGCCAAAGTTTCGTTAGACTGTTGCTTTTTCATCACGATCTCTCCGATAGACACATGGTGTTGTGCCCTGGCAAACTTTTTCACAAATAACTGTTCCAACTCAGAAAATGTTTTAACTGACTCATTGGGCAAGTCAGCATACCAGTCGAAAGCAATTCCTGACAAGCTGCTGACGAACTTCTTGCAGAGTAGAGCCTCACTATTTCTTGTGTTGCCACAACTAGCTCGAAAATGCATTGTATGCTGTTTTGGATTTCCTATCCCATCAAATATCTTAAAGTTTTGGGCCACAAAACCCTTGGGGAAAGATACGACATCAAACTCCTTCAGGGAAGGTCTACCCTTCAAAATTGATGAATCGTTCAACCATTTGCTTAAATTCCTTTTCTGACATGGCACCTGACGGAGTATCTTTCTTTGGTTGTTCAACTCTGTCTGCTGAAGTAGCCTTTCTTCTTTCATCTGTGATGTGTATGGTTTCTGGCTGATTAATCTCTGGAGAAGCCAATCTTGGTGCTTGTGAGTGCCCGTGAATGGTGGCCATGACGATCATAGCTGCAGTCATCTCTTCTATTCTTTTATCCAGTAGGCTAACTTGCTCATCCCTTAGGAGGATAACCCTACGTAGCTCATCTACGACATTCTCTTTGGTGTGAGATTGAGGCTCGTGCGCGGATGTGGTAGCTCTGGTTTCAATCACATGGACATCCTTGAAATCCTCCTCCAAGTAATCATTGTAATTAAAATCTTCATTGTCACTATTGACGAAAAATTCGTGCTCTCGAGCTATCTCAAAAATCTTAATCCTGAGTTTCTCAACTTTCTCTTCAATTATTGATTCCATGATTGCATTAAGATCTGGAGGACCTTGGTGGATATCCTCTACTTTTTCCTCCATCTCGCTGGCTATTATCGCGACAATGTTAGATATCTCAGGCATTGGTTTTACTTCCTGTCCTGCAGGCTCACTGAACTGTATCGGTGCAGCGACCTCAGTTACCCATACCCTCTTCTTTTTCAATGATGATGTCTCAGGATGGGATGTCTTAGTAGAGACATCGATATGTCGAGGAAGGGTATGCTCCCCCTAGTATAGACCGGCTACAGTCTCAGGTAATCGCTCTGTCTTCATCTCTGGGATTGCAAGAATGACGGGTAAGATCTTCGGACCCAGTCTCAACTTAACCAGTCAACGGCCTCTGGTCCTAGTGGCAGTACGATCAGTAGTAATCACTGTGGTATCAACTCTGTTCCCTAAGCGAGTCAAAATGGGAATGCGAGTAGGCGGCGCTCTAGTTGTCTTACGGGATTGTCTGGCGGATTTGAGGCCCTTCAAAATTTCCTTCTTCCTGCGAGGAGAAATTGCATCTGCCACTTGTTTAAGTAACTTGCTAACTGAACATCCTTCTTTGGCAGCAAGCCTTCTAAAAATTGCGCTAACTCGAGTGATAGTAGTGAACTTCTTTTCCTCCTCACTGTGTCCATGAAGTGATGATAATGCGGCAGCGATCCTCCGGATACTCTCATATCAAACAGTATCTATCAGAGGATGGAATCTACTCCCTCGTAGGTGTGGATAAAATTTTGGTAGCACTTCTTCAACTTGATGAGCCTCCTCCTCAACGGATCTCTTTGCAGGAGCCTAGGCTTTGATAGCCCTTCAAACTGTTCTATTGTGGTTCCTTCTTTGAGTTTGGGTCAGTGGTACAGTCTATGAGCTTGACCCAATTTCAAACACAGGTGGCAGAATAGTTAATCCTTCAGTCGAATCTTTAACGATCATCACTTTTTTCCTCTTAGCAGCAATGGGGCTAGCAAGTTTGGTAGGTGTCGTGATGGCAGCAACTTTAGCCTTCTTGCAGGTAGGGAAGTTTTGAAGGCAGTTCAAACTGAATTCTGCAAACGGTTCTTGCATTTCCGGAGCAGAGATCTTCATTACCACAAATGGGTCTTTCCCAAGGATAACCTCAAGATCTTAAAATCTAGCTACAAACTTGATGGTGGGGGTGATGTTACGGGCGCTGCGGTCCGTTGGCAGGTTGCAGGAAAAGGTCAGCATTGCGTAGGCCATTACAGCGGGCTTTAAAACAGATAGTTTTAGGGTTAGCTATATGGCCAAAAACCTCGTAATCTTTAGAGCAAGAACTGAAAATATAGGTTGATTTGTAGACCAGATGGGTTTTAATTTATGGGTATTTTTAATATCTTTGTTTAAAAAGTTGTAAAATTTAATTAATATAAGAAAATTTCAAAGTGCACGCAGTACAACACAATTTGGTTTAATTTAAGGAATAGCAAATCAAATTTGGAAGGTAGAAGTCAAAAATTTTAGGACCCAGTGCGACACTCAATTAGTGGTAGAAAATGCCCAGGTGGAATTAGTCCACCAACACACCTATTAGGGATCTGACCCAATATAAAAAAGAATTAAAGAGTCCTTAATGGCCTTCTAAACTCCTCTATTCAAAGATGGTTAAACAGCTAGTCCAGAAGTCCAAGGAGTTGACTATACCTTCCCAAGACAGAAATGGGTAAAGCATGTCGATGGAAGAAGGGTAATTTGGTCTAAGAGGGGCATGGAAAATTACCGATGTGTGAAAATAATATTTCTTGATTTGAATGGAGAGAAAAGCTTGTCCCCAACGGAGTCGCCAGAAGTTGTCGGAACTATTTTTGATGGGTTTATGGGGAGTTTCCCGTAAGAAGTTGTCGGTCACTGAAATCAAAATCCTGTCAGCCGCTTTGGAAGGACGTTGAAGTATGAAATCAAACTGATCCCATATTTTTCATAGTTTAAAATGAAAGATCACTGTACCTCAAATCCTGTATCTATCACAAAGGATAAACACAAGGCTTGAGGATGAGGCTCGATCAAATAAACTAAGGAAAGTATGACGTTCGTTTGGTCTGTTAAACCCTTTGTATTTGCCGACAAGTTCCCTTATCTAATATAAAGGATTAAATAGGGTTTATATTAAGTTGGGTTTGGACATGCTTTCAGTAAGGGCAAGCCCCTATAGTTAATTACATCTTAAATGACCAAAGTCATTTAAGAAGACACTCGATAAAAATAAAAAAAATATTATCTTCAAGGAGTTTCAAAGGGTAGGACTCTTCGATGAGATTGGACGTAGAGGTGTGAAAGGGGGGTTGGTTCAAATTTAGAACATTTTATTGTAGAATCCAAATGAGGAAGAACTAGAGGATCTCATGGATCCAGAGGGGAACCTCGGTGACTTCACAAGCTACCCTAATGTTTGGATTCATTTTTTAGGAGAAATATTTAGGTGTTTCATCCTGCCAATTTTATTAGTTAGGGCTTACATTTGTGTGAAAAAATCACACAAATAGCCTGGAAGATATGAGGATTTTGGTCATGACAAATGACAAACTCGGAATCCCAAGATGATTTAGGGCTTATATTGTATAGCAGGGCTATGCAAAGGCCTAAAAATGATGTGAGGATTTACGTTGCATAACCAAGCAACCTCGAAGTCCTATGGCTTTGTTGTTTAAGTCTAAGGAAGGAAGATTGATTTAGGTGAGGAAGACAGGTTTTGCTGTTGAAGATGGCCGTGCTGCCCACCATGCTAGCTCCAAGCCACTGCCGCGACGAGTTTGAGCTTTCTAGTGTGTGAAGTTATAAATTCAAATCAGGTGGCCCTATTGTTGAAGTTCTTTAAATTTTACGTTGGAAAATTAAAGTTGATTAGAGAAAAACCGGTCAGGATCCTACGGTTCCCTCGTCCTGACACCACTATTTTTTATTGGATTCCCTTAGTCTAAATGAACTTACAAAACTAAACTTAATGAGTTCCATAATTTCATTTAGACCGTGGGAAGCCTCGTTAGCAACTGTAGGTTACCTCCTCCAAGGGATTCCCGATCATCTGATAGAGACGTCATAATTTAGTTGTAATTGTAGTTTTGTGTGATGTTTGTGATTAAATTTTGAGTTGTTTTATATATTCGAATGTTGTGGCGGTGAATTTTATCTTGGTTGATTTTAGTTTTGGTTTTGGTTAACATGCAAGTTATGTTATGGCGGTGAGTTTTATCTTAGTTGATTTTAATTTTGGTTTTGGGTTATGGTTATGATTTAATTGAAGTTGTGGTTTTATGTGATGTTTGTGATTAAATTTTGAGTTGTTTTATATTTTGAATGCGTGGGGGTGAATTTTATCTTGGTTGATTTTAGTTTTAGTTTTGGTTTTGGTTTTGTGGATATCCTGGCGGGGAATTTTATCTTGGTTGATTTTTAATTTTGGTTTTGGGTTATGGTTAACATGCAAAGCGATGAATTTTATCTTGGTTGATTTTAGTTTTGGTTTTGGTTATGGTTTTGGTTAACATGCAAGAGGTGAATTTTATCTTGGTTGATTTTAGTTTTAGTTTTGGTTTTGGCTTTGGTTTTGGGATTATTTTGGTTCTGTGGCTATCCATTTTATCTTGGTTGATTTTTAATTTTGGTTTTGGGTTATGGTTATGGTTAACATGCAAATTTTGTGTGATGTTTGTGATTAAATTTTGAGTTGTTTTATATTTTGAATGTTGTGGAGGTGAGTTTATCTTGGTTGATTTTAGTTTTGATTTTGGTTATCCTTATAGTTTTAATTTTCATGCAGGGTGGCGTCATTGTTTAGCATGCAAATTTGCAGGTATAAAAGTGCAGTATGAAAGTACAAGAAAGACAACGCTGAAAACTGTAAAAGTGTACCTGGCGAGTCTTCTCATTCCACCACCTGAAACTTAAAATGCATGTTAAAGCAGTTTATATGAGAGGCAAAAAGTAAGGTTTTCCTAACCTTATGTCATAATTTGGTGGGTCCTTAGGTGTTTAATTAGGGATGATTTTGTCAAGCAAAACATATTAAGTTTAGTAGATCTCCAAGTTATCCAATAGATCTAGAGAAAGAAGCAGGTCCGTGCTACTCTCTCAGTGCCTAGTGGAAAATTCCGAGTTCTTTTAAACCTATTATGTTGCTTGATAATTCATACTGTAAATACCCTTAATGCTCAGTGAACACTAATGTCTCAATTATATCTAAGAATAGGGTAATTACCACTTGTGATTCCATTTAAGAATTATGTAGGTGTGTTGACCTCATTTTGGAGGTCCTCTTTTCTCCTTCTCTAGATACCCTAGGATTTAGCCTTAAGATTCCCCTATTTTGACTCTCTTAGCAGACTAGATTGGGACCCACACCCCTTTGAAATTCAAGCCATTTCTTCGCTCTTTGCAGTTTTATATGGACGGTTCTAGATCCTCAATATTCAGTTGAATTGATCGAAATACAGAGATATTGAAGCTCAAATTGAGCTCCTATAGAAATTTGAAGGACGTAGGTGAACACCGTGGTGCATGCGTTGTTTGACATACCACTGCGAACGTCGTATTTGACTTTTGTTGTTGCTTATACGAGAATCCATCAATATTTTTATCTTACTCATTAAACAACTCTTATCGGGTCAAAATAATTTTATTTGACGCACCACGAGCGAATTTAAGTTAATTTGGCACGATCGCCGACGAATTTGTCCAAGTGAGCCCGGGTGACGAAACAGACCGTACCGTCGCATACGGAACATCAATTTTAGCCATAAACAACATCTATTTTGTTGGGGCACCACACACGAATGAATTTCAAAAAATTTGGTATTTTCTTTTAATAAAAATATATAATAATTTTTTTTAATAAAAATTTTCTTGTTTTTTTTATCCTAAATCTAATCCCACACCTCTACTTCTTCCTTCATGCCCTAACCGAACCTTCACCTCCCTCCTTCGGCGATTGCCTCCTTCGCGAAGCTTCCTGCCGGTTTTTCGGTCACCTTCCTCCTTCCCGAGCCTTGTCGTCGGTGGCTTCGTCGGTAGCCCGTTTCTAAACAATTTTTCCCGCCCAAACGAGTCTGGGTACCTTCCTACTCACACCTTGGTTGGTTTCTTGCCCTTTGTGACATATTCCCCTCACCTCCAGTGACTCCGTCGGTAGACATTTCTTCCCATTGTCTGGCTATAAATACCCCTTCCGAGGAAGGATTTTGGAGATGACAAAAATTTCTTTGGAACGATTTGAGGAGTTCTTGTTTGGGGATTGCTTTGAGCTTATGAAAGTTGTTCAAGGAGAGTTTCTGTTGGGTTGGATTTCTCTGATTAGTATACTAAGGAATAACTTTGGTTAGTTGACAATTGCCTTCAGGATTATCTCATTTCATTCTTGGATCCATAGATTGTTTTGCTCACTACTTCTAAGTTTTTCTAAAGTTTTTAAAAACATTTGGAGGTAAGTTTTTCTCTTCTTCTTCTTCGATATTCTCAAGGGAATTTATGCCCTTATGAATCTTTAAAGCTTATCTCGATCCATCCACAAATTTAACCGCTTCTTTTGGTTTACATTTGGGAGTGATTTTTGGATATTAATATATATTTTTTTTTAGAAAATTGGGGAGGAAGTTAGACTTATGGACATATGATGCCTATTCGTGAATTTTGGTTTATCTTTATAGGTTTCTCGAAATGAGATTTGTGAAAAAAAAATCTGTTGGAGTTGTGTTTTGAACAGTTATTTGACAATTTGATTTTACTTATCCTATTAATCCATATTCGAATTTATGTTGGAAGTGTTGTTTGGTTTTTGAACAGTTGTTTGATGCTCGATTTTGTTCTTGTTGTTGTCCTTTCATTCGAATTATATTTTGGAAGTTATGGTGGTTTTGAACAGTTGTTTGATGCTCGGTTTTGTTCTTTCTGTCATCCTTTCATTCGAATTTATGTTTTGGAAATTATAAATGGCATTTAAACAAATGTTTGGGACCGGTTTCTGTACTTCTTGGTGCCCCTTATTTTAACATATAATGGAGAGATGCTTTGGTTTTGAACATCTGTTTTGGAGCTATCCCCTATTTGAGTGTATATTTGGAGATTATTCTGGTTTGGAATAGCAGTTTGGAGTTGTGGTTATTATTGCTTCTCTTGCTGTCTTATTCAAATACATATCGAAAATCATTTTTGATTTTGAAAATTATTCTAATATCTCAGATTTGCTATTATTGCTTTTATTTGAATATACATTGGAGTTATTCGGTGTTTTGGATAGCTGCTTTAGTGTCCGAGTAATGGCTCAATTTCAACCCCTTTATTGGGCTCGGGTCTGTTTCTTGATGGCTCGGTTTGCCCCCCCTTCGTGGTTTGATTTTTCTTGGTGATGGCTTAGACTTTGTCCATTTGCTGGACTTGGATTTAGCTTGGTAATGGCCTATCCCTTTTGGTCATTTGCTGGATTTGATTTAACTCTTATGTAGAGATTCAATTATATTTCCTGTAATTCTCTTTGTTTGAACTCCGACATTGGGAACATTTTAATGATTTGGAAATACATTTGGAATTTGTTTCTTGCTTCNCCTGCCGTCCTTTTCATTCGAATTTATGTTTTGGAAATTATAAATGGCATTTGAACAATTGTTTGGGGCCAGTTTATGTACTTCTTCGTGCCCCTTATTTGAACATATAATGGAGATATGCTTTGGTTTTGAACATCTGTTTTGGAGCTGTGATTTTTGTACTTCTTGATACCCCTATTCAAGTGTATATTTGGAGATTATTCTGGTTTGGAATAGCGGTTTGGAGTTGCGGTTGTTCTTGCTTCTCTTGCTATCTTATTCAAATACATATTGAAAATCATTTTTGATTTTGAAAATTATTCTAATATCTCAGATTTGCTATTATTGCCTTTATTTGAATTTACATTAGAGTTATTTGGGGCTTTGGATAGCTACTTTAGTGTCCGAGTAATGGCTCAATTTCAACACCTTTATTGGGCTCGGGTCTGTTTCTTGATGGCTCGATTTGTCACCCCTTTGTAGTTTGATTTTGCTTGGTGATGGCTTAGACTTTGTCCATTTGCTGGACTCCGATTTAGCTTAGTAATGGCCTATCCCTTTTGGTTAATTGCTGGATTTGATTTAACTGTTATGTGGAGATTCAATTATATTTCTTGTAATTCTCTTTGTTTGAACTCCAACATTGAGAACATTTTAATGATTTGGAAATAAATTTGGAATTTGTTTCTTGCTTTTCTTGCTGCCCCTTATTAGAATATATGCTGGAAATGAAATGCTGAACTCTTTTATTATTCTTATTTTTAAATTAAGTAAATGCTGGAATTTGTATCAATGCTGAGAAACACTTGGCTTTAGAGAATCATACACTTATCTATTTCCTGTTATCAATTCTTGCTTAAAACATATGCTGGTGGGTGCAAGAATTTTTGAACTCTAAGGCTTTATGAAATCTATTTGTTTATGGCTTTATTCTGACTCATTTGATGAGTTCAATTTATCTGGAATGGTTCTCTATTTTTGCTCTCTTTTGGTGCTGAGCTCGGTTTGCACCTTCTTTGCTGTCCCTTGTTCAAATACCATCTGGAATTTACATTTATGGCTCGAAAAATATATTTGGGACTCAGTTTTGATACTTTTTGCTGTCCCTTATTCAAATACCTGCTGGAATTTACATTTATGGCTCAAAAAATATATTTGGGACCCAAATTTTATTCCTTTTGCTGTCCCTTTGTTCGAGGATATGTTAAAAACCATCTTTTAATTTTGATAGTTAATTTTAAATGCTATAATCTTTGTTTCCCCTTGGAAAATTTAAGGGGGTATGCAATAATCACATGTATAGGTTTACAATTTGAACCTAAGGTGGAAAGTGGATGCTATATAAATGCTTAAATGATCACTCTTCCCATTTTTTTGATATGAGATATATAAAATTTTGTTCGATGAGCATATGAAATATCGAGGTGGCCTATTAGTTCGAGACGAGGGGTAACAGGCAATGATGCAAGAGAATCATTTGACATCTTAGTTTATAGCTGAAATATAAAATCAACATTTAATTAGTGCGATGCCCTTTCACCCCTAGATCATTAACAACCCTAACCCTTTTCCAAAAGTTTCGAAAATCGGGAATCACAAAAGAACATATACTACAGACACTACATAGATACTACAATCACAAAAGGATAAATACTATAGACACTACACACATACTACAATCTCAAAAGGACAAATACTACAGACACGACACAGATATTATACTCACGAAAAACAGATACAACACTAGACTGTAGACACCATATCCTGATTAATACATGCATACATTGGATATCACCTACACGTACATTTCATACATCACATAGTACATCTTGCACACCACATACAGATACACCACATATCTTTGTTTAGTGGACCTAAGTATTATCATATCACCTTTTTATACTGCATACACTATATCCACGCACTACATTCTGCATGACAGATATTACGTATCATGTATAGATACTATGGGCTTTACATAGATCTTACACTTGCATGAGAAATATATACTACACTCATACACACTATTCAATTCATACAGTACACTTCGATAAGTTCAGATACTACTCTTCATGTATAAGTGCACTGCATTTTGAGGATTTCAGCTACTATTCTATTCACATATTCACTAAATGAAAGGGATTAAGATTGTCTGATTATAAGGGTGATTTGTTGGTGGCCTCTAGTTGACATTGATAGGTTGACCTCGATATATCAGTTGCCTGTGGGGATCGAGATAGAGAGAAAAGGGGTCTTGTCTGAGCCTATCCCTAAATTGAAATCTAATATCCCATCTTGAGACTTTCATATGCTCATCATTTAACCTTTGTTTTATAATCTGTAAATGTTTACCTGACCCATTTATATCATACAATTGCAATTTGTTTTGAAGCTTTAGCAGAATTGATTAGGTACGCTTTTAGTTATTTAATTTCCATACTTTATTTTCTGCATATTTCCTTTTATTTTGTACAGTACTATACTTTGCTACATGTCTCATGCGCTTTCTCATCACATTTTATAGCATAGTCTTTTTGTCTGTTCTTTGTTGAATTTTATACATTTACCAGGATTCATGCTTTAGTTGCTACCTTTCTAGTATGCTTGTACAATCCCCTAAGATAGGTCGTTCGAGGCATGATTTTTTTATTATTCTCTCTTCTCCCTCTCCTTTTCTTAGAATGAGATGACAACGTGGTCGGTTGACGATTCAACTCCGGACAACGGTCGAGACAACAACCAAAGACGAAAGGATGAGCTTATGTAGAACCTCGATAGATTTAAATAACATACTCATGGGATGTTGAGGTTGTTCGTTTGGCACGATGTAAATCCTCACATTATTCTTTAGGACTTTCTATGATTTTCATATCGTACAATATAATTCCTAAACTTTTTAGGCTTTCTGAGGTTGTTATCTGATTCGACATAAATCCTCACATTTTCTCAGGCTATTTGCATATGACATAAAAATATAAGTCCTGAACATCTAAATAATTTGCAGGACTGAAACATCAAATAATTTCTTCTCAAAAGACGTAAAGCCAAACCTTATATTAGTTTGAGATGTTACTGAATCTCCTTTGGTATCTTTGACATCTCCTACTTTTCGTTCATTTGGATTCTGAAAATAATTGTTCCTATTTTGACCTATCCCATTTGACTTTTCCTATAAACAATCGTGGAAACTTGAACATTGAATTCTTGAAGACAAAACCTCTGATCATTACTGAGAGTTTTCTTAGGTGACTTCAGTTGTCTAAGATGTAATTAAATATAGGGCTTGCTCCTATAAGGAATTTAAGAACTCAGATTAATCTAAACCCTATCTAATCTATGTATTAGATAGGGGAATTTGTCGGCTATAAATTTTGCAGACCAAAATAGAGTCATAAACTTTTAAGATTTAGATAGTTAAACCTACCAATAAGTGATATGTCTACCCTTCAAAATGATATATCATTTATGGTATCGTGTTCAGCTGTATAAACTACTAGATGTATGAGGCCTACTCGGTCTCATCATTTTTCTAAAAATAAAAGATACCATTTTCACAAAATTGAAATTATATTATATATATATTATATTCCAAATTTTAATTTTAAAAATCTTCCTTTCAAAAAAAAAATATAGCCGACAATTTCTGGCAACTCTTCTGAGGATGATTCTTCTCTCCTTTTTGATCATAAAGGATTTGTCTTCAAACATTGGTACTGCGCCCATATCCCTTATGAGTCGGACTACCATTCTCCCGTTGACATGCCTTGCTCATTTCTATCTCGAGCAGGTATTGTCAACTCTCCCTTGATTCTGGAGCCACTGTTTAATCATCCATAAACAGAAAGATTTCAGAATCTTTAAATTCTAAATAGAATGGATTTCCAATAGGTGTGAGACATTAGGAGACGATCCGTAAGAGTGAGTTTAGTTTGAGAAGCTTTCTTTTTAAATCACGAACACATGTCCTACATATCCTACTCTTTCCTTAATTTATGACATTTTATTTTGATTATTTAAAATCTATAAATAAATCTTAAGATATATATATAAAGAAACTTGTTTGGATAAGTCTCGAAAGAGACACCCAGTTGAATGTTTTGATTTGCTTCAAGATAGTCGTCCTAAATCACTGCAACCATTGCTGCAAGCATCGTGAGTCTAATTTCTAAAAACTTGAAATTTCAAAAGATGACTACACCAAAGTTGATCTTCTCCTTCAACACTGGGATGGACTTGGCTGTGAACAAGAAAGAACTGCCTGATAAAGCCGTCATTCGCTTTGGATAAGGATTTGACAATACCGATATTAAGTTTGGATACATTACGGTCGCTGTACCGAGGAATAAAATTTCTGAAATGGTAGAGCCCATAGTGGAATTCAATTTGAAGTCAACACATGAGTTCCCACCTTTAAAAAGGGTGTTAGCTGAGAAGAACATTGCTACCGTTACAAAGATTGCTAAAATTTTCAAGAATACCATGGAAACAACTGTTACTACCCTCACCGCTCTAGTCACTGCACCTGTCACTTTCCCCACTCGACTTAAAGGGAAGGAGATTCAGGTAGATGACGAGCCTGTCACTGTGGAGGGTTCGACGTTCTTGACGGCACCTTCTGTGTTTGAAATAGGATTTAGTTCGAGGTCTGCACCTCTGACCAAAACTCAGAGAAGGAACAAGAATTAAAAAATAGCTAAGATCGAGAAAGTTAAAGATCTCAAGGTTGTTGCCTCGATTTCCTTGGATGAAGATGAAGAAGTTGAATTACCCAAGACCTCCCCTCTCTTAAGGAGGAGCATGTTTCATCCACTTTCTGCTGCTCTTGATGAAAAGGATGTCCAAAAGATCACAGTTGCACCATCTCAATATTACCACCATTATAATCAAGTACAAACCAAAGGATTTGAACCATTAATGCGAGTTTGTATGGTTTTTGAGAAGTTGGCAAAGAAAGAAAGATGTTCTGCTGATGAAATCATCAATAGGATGGGAGGCGCTGTGTCACCTCAGATGAGGAGACAGATTCTGAAAAATGATAAGTTCGTGTCGCAACCTGCGAAGAGATTTGAGAGAAGTCGAGAAGGTTTTCTTCTGCAAACCTCTCGGAAAGTTCATTTAGATTATCTTCATTTAAGTTCCGCCTCTGCCACTCCATGACCACCCAGGATTCCTGTCAGACAACGTTTGGGAGTCCGCGTTCCTCCAATTTCTATCGCCGTCACTCCTACTGCCATTCTTTCCCCAAATTATAGGGGACAAAAACCCATTAAATATCATCTTGGGCCAAGGATGAATGTACCCAGAGTACAAGATAAGCCCTTACCATGGTAAAAAAGATCAAAGAACAGTAAGAGATTACCCGGTGAAGTGTCTGGTTCAAACACTAGGGGGCCTACCGATTCTAAGCATATGAATGTCACAAATAAGTCACTCGACCCCAATATACTCGTATCTAAGAAGATGGTGTGGAGACCTAAGGTCATTGAACCAACACATACAGAAGAGCCCATGATGGAAAATTCTACATGTGATGTGTTGCCCGCTGCAATCGCCATTGAAAACGTTGCTTGTCAGCTGTCACAGATTGATCTCAAGGTGTCTAAGAAAGATCCAATTGAACTAAATCTAGAAAAGCTTAGAAAAGACATTAAGCAATTTTCTAAAGAAAGAGAAGATGAATTAGATGATGAAGAGGATTTGACAGTTTATATGGATGAAGATTTCGACGAGATAAATGTGGTGGAAACCCGAGCATCTTCATTCTTACGAGAGGAACCAGGAGAAGAGAATGCTGTGGAAATATTACAGAAGATTATTCAGTAAAAAGATGAGCAGATGGATTACATGAAAGCAAAAATGGAAGAAATGATGGCTGCTATTATGACTTTACAAAGCCAGCCACAATCTCCAAAGAGAGTGCCTGTTGAGGTAAATCATTGGATGTGGTACAGATCGATGATAATAAAAAGGAATCCACTTCTGTTAATAAAGAAGAATAGGGTAAGAGAGATCATGTCCAGAATTTGATACCGGAGAGGGACATTAAAAGTATGATAGAACAGCAGGGGAAAGAAACCTTGATACAATCCAAAGGCGGTGCATCAATTCTAAGGGGTAGATGATATCATGAAGAATTTGACGCCGTCCAATATCCCAAGGGTTTTGTACTACCTCTGTTTAAAACTTTTGATGGAACAGGAAACCCTAGACAACATGTGGCACATTTTCATGCCAGTTTTTGCAATGCAGGGGAAATGATGCTCTAAGCTTTTGACAGTTTGTCAATAGCCTATCAGGAGTGGCATTTGATTGGTATGTTGAATTACTAAATGGTTATGTTAAGACGTTTACAGAATTAGAATATCTCTTAATTAAACAATTTGCTGGGGCTTGACATCTTATCACTATCAATGATTTGGTGATCGAGAAATAAAGAACAGATGAAACTCTAGTGGATTACATTCTACGTTGGAGGAATCTAAGCATGAAATGCGAACCACAACTCCATGAACAATATGCAACTGAAATCCTGTTAAAGAGTATTCATGGACCAATTGCTTTCCTCCTCAAGGGATTCATAACTGAAACTTTTGAAAAGTTACTCAGTAAGGCCATGAGTCTTCAAGAGGAAGTGAAACAACTTGGTTTCATTGAGAAATTTGAAAAAAAGAGACCCGCAAAAGTCTTCGAGAAGAAATTTGGAACTGTCACAACTATTGATAAGGGTAAGCAACCATTGGAGATAAATGTTGAACAATCACAATCGAGCCATCAGCCTTCTCAGCAATATCATACACAATCATCACAGTAGAGGACTTATCAGGCAAATAATAGATCAATTCAAACCTTGACATAGTGTTTGAATAGAGTGTATCCCTTTAAAGATAAAGCAGTTGGTAAAATGTTCCGCAATTTGATCAAGAAATCGAAATTGAGTTTACTAGAACCAAAGAAGCCCGATGAAGTTGATAAGAAGGATCACCCATTATATTGCCCATATCATAGGACGAGTGGACATACTCTGGAGAATTGCTTTTCTTTCAAGAATTGGTTGCAATATAATCTCAGGGACAAGAATATAACAATCTCAAAAGAGTATTTGAAAGAACCTGGACAAGGTTCAATCAATACAATTTCAGTTGATCCCACTGTTCCGATCAATCCTTACGCAGTCAAAGACGGGTGGAATACAATTTGGATAAAGTTACAAAAGAAAATACTGAATCAAATTTAGAATACTTCAATACAAGCTGCAATTCAGATCAAGAACCTGTTAAGCCAATATTGTCGATTACGTTATAAGAAGATTCAAAGAAAATTGAAAACCCCATCGAAAAGCCCAAATGTGAAATGAAGTTCGATCATCCGAGATCAGTTACTATTGATTTGGGAGAGCAATCTCTCAAACCACTGACTTTGTATGATTTCTTCTTTGCTCCTCCAGGGGCATGTAATACTATGGAGTTTGACTTTGGCTACGTTCTGACTGTTTCTGTTGATGGTATAATTGAGGATGTCTCACCTAATCCTGATACTAATCTCAATATTTCTGATGATTCTCAAATCGTACAGATTTCTAACACATGTGACGGTAAGCCAGGAAATACTAATGATGATAATTATGATTCAGAAGAAGATGCGCCAAATTTTAAATTTCATGGATCGTTGATTGCAATAGAGTTGGAGTCTTTAGATTCAGAAGGAATCCTGGAAGAATCAGTTACCCTAGCTCATGTAGAGGCAATTCCAAAATTAAATCATGATTTATAAGAAGTGATAGAAATAAACTTGAGAAATGAAAAAGTATTACCTCCGAGAATGTGTCCAAAAGATGCAATAAAACAAACAACTATTCAGGACAATCCAGTCCCACCGACCGAAGAAACACCTATCTGAAATGGAAATGAGGAAGCAAGCATTAAAGTAGACTGTAATGTACTAGCCCATCTTAGGAAATTACCCCTTAATCTTATCAAAGGAATATAGGGAAGCGTTAATAAAAGCTTTGCTAGATCAAGAGATCTGTTTAGCTCAACTTGCTAGTACTTCCTCAGATGAGGTTTGTTCATTAAGAGAACAAGCAAAAATAACTTTCACAAATGATGATTTGGTACTTGGGACTACTGATCATAATCGTCCGTTGTGTATTTCTGTCAACATCGTCAATTTCATGCTCTCCAGAGTTTTAGTGGATCCAGGGGCATCCATTAATATAATGAGTTTACGGACTTTGGCATATTTAGATATAGACACAAGACAATTAACTACTGATAAGATGATGTTAAGAGAGTTTAACCAGAAAGGGAAAGAGCACTTTGATCAATTACATTACTGATGAGAATTGGAGAATTAGTAACAACTGCGAAATTCCATATCATTGATTCTGAGACATCATTCAATGCTCTATTGGGCCGACCCTGGATTCATGAGAACTATTTAGTCCCTTCATCATTACACAAATGCATAAAGTATTGTTTAGAAGGACAAGAATATTGTATAAAAGGAGACCTACAACCTTTTTCGGTTCATGAAATAGGCATTCATGAAGATGCCAATTACTAGACTCCTCTTAAAAAGAATGTTACGCTTCAAGATGATATTACAAGAAGCGCAAAGGGTCCAAAAGATATACAAAGACAAGACCATCCGGTATTGATTCAATAATCTTTTATTACCACTTTACAATGAGATGGTGAGAGTTTATTTAGAACTCGTATCCGAGGTCGAGGCCGTGGTAGAGGTCACGAAAGGAACAATAAAATTGTTGAACAAAAGAGTCCAATTATCAACATTGGTTTGGAAGATACTGAAGATGAAAAAATAAGGAAAAGCGTAACGATGATTAACCAGAAGAAACCTCTTTTTGAAATTGATTTAGAAGACGAAGAGAAACATGATTATGGTTCAATGTACGATCGGATTAATAGCTATGTACAAACTATGGCCCTCACCCTGATTTCTACTCAAAAAATTGAGGGTCACATGGTCAAAGAGGTACATAATGCAGGTATGAAAGTAATTAAGTTTCATCGTGGTTCTTCATCCTCTAGTTCTGGAATCAATATCAAACTAGAAGATGAGCTTTCTTCTGAATTAATGGAATTACCTGTTGATTGGTATCCACCTTGTGTTCAAAATCTTGCTCAGCGCGGTCTGGTACCTAAGCAATGGTCAAAAAATCAATCACAATACTTTGAGAAACTTTTGAATAATGATAATCAAGCCTTAATTCCAAACATGGTCTTTGATTTGGCACAGTAGGGTCTGTTGATGATACAGAATTTTGCTTAGTTGTTACTACTGAACATGAAAAAGATTGTTTGGAAGTTCTGAACAACTATGAAGAATCTATAATTGATGATGCACTGCCTAAATTTGAAGAAGATATTAAATCAACCATAGATGAGTTACAAGAAATTAACATGGATACCAAAAAAGAACCGAGGCCAATTTTTATTAGTTCTCTACTTGGTGAAGAAGAATCTATGAATATGATTAAGTTGTTGACAGAGTTCAAAGATTGTTTTGCTTGGAGTTATGAGGAAATGCCCGGATTGGCGCCAGAAGTTGCAATACATAAACTGGTCCTAGGTCCTACAGCTATTCCAGTTAAGCAAGCTTCAAGAAGAATGCGCCTCTATATTGAACAACAAGTTATAAACGAAGTCAAGAAGTTAATAGACGCTAAATTCATACAGGAAGAACAATATCCTACTTGGTTGGCTAGTATAGTGCCAGTTAAGAAGAAAAATGGGCAAATTCGCATCTGTGTGGACTTTAGAGATTTGAATAAAGCATGCCCAAAAGATGAGTTTCCTCTTCCAATTCCAGAATTGATGGTGGATATTGCATCGTCTTATAAAATTTTCTCTTTCATGGATTGATCGTCTAGGTATAATCAAATAAA
The DNA here is from genome assembly GCA_002079205.1 of Phalaenopsis hybrid cultivar. NCBI lineage: Eukaryota > Viridiplantae > Streptophyta > Magnoliopsida > Asparagales > Orchidaceae > Phalaenopsis > Phalaenopsis hybrid cultivar. The sequence continues at coordinate 154,407 of JXCR01133436.1, forward strand.
AATGGCTCCAGAAGATAAAAGATTTATAGCTTTCCGAACGCCAATTGGAAATTATTGTTATACTGTAATTCCTTTCGGATTAAAGAATGCTAGAGCACATATCAACGAGCGATGTCAAGGATCTTTGATGACCTCATTCATAATTAGGTGGAATGTTATATAGATGATTTGGTCAACCAAAGTAAACAAAAAGAAAATCATTTGTACGATTTGAGAATTGTCTTTGAACGGTTATGAAAATTTAACCTAAAAATGAATCCCCTAAAGTGCGCATTCGGTGTGACTTATGGGAAATTTTTAGGGTTTGTTATTCGTCACTGCAGGATTGAGATTGATCTAAGTAAGATTAAAGCCATCTTGGAAATGTCACCCTCTAAAAATTTAAAACAATTACGATCTTTTCAAGGGACGGTGGCGTATTTAAGACGCTTTATTTCTAATTTGTCTGGAAGGTGTCAGCCTTTTTCTGTGTTGACTAAAAAAAATGCAAAGTTTATTTGGGATGATAAATGTCAACATGCTTTTAAGAGAATTAAGAAATATCTAATGACACCTCCTATCTTAGTAGCACCCATTTCGGGCAGACCTTTAATACTTTATACCGCAACTTTGGATGACTCCCTTGGAGCTCTTTTAGCCCAAGACAATGATGAAGGAAAAGAGAATGCTCTTTATTACTTAAGTCGTCGTCTAATTCCAGCAGAAGTGAAATATCCTCCGATCAAGAAACACTCTTTTGCTTTAATCTTCGCAGTTCAGAAATTCCGTCATTACATGCTTTCTCACAAAGTCAACCTTATCTCGAAGTTTAATCCATTGCAATATTTAATGACCCGACCAACGCTTCCCGAGAGGTTAGCAAGATGGGCCATGATATTATTGCAATTTTATATAACTTTTGTTCCACTCCAAGCTGTGAAAGGACAAATCCTAGCAGATTTCCTCACAACACACCCATTACCGGCTAGTTCCCCTCTTAATGTTGATTTGCCAGATGAACAGATAATGGATGTGGAAAATTCCAAGACTCGATGTTGGGAACTATATTTTGACGGGGCTTCTTCAGTGCAAAAAAATAAGGAATTGCAAGCAATAATACCTGGTAAAGCAGGGATTAGATTGATCTTTATTACACCAGAAAAGGGGATGTTAAAGTATTTGTATCATTTGATAGAACCATGCACAAATAACGAGTTAGAATACAAAACATTGATAATAGGGTTACAATTAGAAATATCAATGGGTATAACTGACATCAATATTTACGGAGATTCGCAGTTAATCATCCAATATGTTACTGGGCAATACAGAATTTTGAAGCCTAAATTGGAACAATATCATCGTTATCCAATGAAGTTATTAGAACAAATTCCAGACATGACAATATGTAGAATCCTAAGGGGAGAAAATAATCTCGCCGATGCTTTGGTTAAACTCGCCAAGGAATTTGCATTTCCACAAGAAGATTCAATGAAGATCACTGTTCAAGGACTTCATGTTTTGTCCCGGATCGATGTAGATACTTTGGACAAATTGGGTAAAGAAGAAACAATAATGACAACCACCAAAACTGCAGAAGACTGGCGTCAACCTTTCACAGAATATTTACAAACATGAAAGCTGTCAAATGATAAGTCAGTAGCATATCAAATAAAAAAGAGAGTCTTATCGTATGCTTGAATAGATAATGTTCTTTATCGAAGGTCTTTCAACCAAAAGTGGTTAAGATGCTTGAATGCTACAAAAGCTCAAGAAATCGTTAAAGAGGTACACTCATGACTTTGTGGCGCTCATCAGTCATGCCTGAAGATGAAGCTCAAGAAATTGTTAAAGAAGTACACTCATTTGGGAATTTTGGATTTAGGCCAAATTTAAATGGATTTGAGGGTTCACCAAGGCTAATTGATGGTTGATTTTGATGTATAGGATTGTCATGAAGATTTTTCAACATTAAGACTATGGGTTCAATTTGATGAGATTAGGTCTTATGGTCAAAATTGAGTTTATGAACAAAATCAAAATTGTGCTTAAATCATGGGCCAATTAAGCTTGGATTTGTTTTAGTTTGATCATATCAAAGGTGATTTTGAGTTTATGATTGGAATTGGGGCCAATTGAGATCAAATTGATGGACGTTTGGGTTGAAATTGGGGAATTTGGGCCCTTAAAGACAAATTTGGGTATATTGGTTAAAGATGGTCAAATTGGGTCATGTGGTTGAGAAAAATGAAATTGAGAATATGTGAGATTTACTGGGATTTTATGGGAATTTTTGGGATTTTGGGCCCATGAGGGGTATTTTGGTAATTTGGGGATGTTTTAGGGGTAAAAGGCCAGGATGAATAATTTGGTAGAGTTGAGGTACCAACCATCACCAACAAGCCATCGACCAATGGAAACCCCATTTTGGGTCCTCTACATAGTGGTATTAGCCAAACCATGGCCGTAGGGTTGGTAAGTTTAGGGGACCATTTACATGAGTATCCCAAAAAGATCAAGGGACCTAGGTTAGAAATTTCAATTTTAGGGTTGTGAGTGATTGTGGGTGGAGATAAGTGTAGTGAGTGCATCAGCTCCGGACCAACACCCAGGTCAACCTTAAGGTCTAGCAGTCCTAAGGGTGACTCATCTTGAGATTGCCCCATAGTGACCCCACCTACTAAGTATTTAGAGGTTGAGACCAACATGTGGAACTTCAAGTTGAGTAGAGAAGATAGTAGAATTTCTAATGGTGAGGGTCCCATGTCTAGTTTTTTAAGAATAGTTAATAAGAAAATCCTATGGCTAGACCTTAGGCTACTAAAGAGGAAAAACTAAACCTCAATAAAAAAATGAGGCCAACAAAAGCCTAGAAACAATCTTGGATGCCTAGAGACTTCCTATTTTTCAGATTCCATGGCTTCCAATTCTAGAAATACTTTGAGGTATGGAGTTTTCAATAAAAGGAAGTTTATTAGTTTTGGCGCGCAGCGATTATATGATAAGTTATTACTAAGAGGAGTTTGACCAAGGAAAGAGGATTTTTTAATCATAGAGTGATCAATCCAACTGGTCCGATTGATAAGATCAATCTGTAAAGGCATTGGGAAGTTCTATGTTACACTACGTCTGCGGTTGTCTTTTCTGTGGTGAAGGATTTTTATGCAAACTTGCATGGAATTACTCAAGGTGTTGTCTTCGTACGAGGTAAGGTTGTATCATTTACTTCTGTAAGGATTAATGAATTGTATATGATAGATAATGTTCAAATTTGTCATTATAAAAATTTTATTCCTACACTAGATTTGATGCAAGATGTGTTCAATCTTTTGACAGATCAAAGTGTGATGTGGGAGGTACGAGATGAAGGATATGTTAGTTTCTCCACTTCATTTCTTAATCCAGTCCCGAAGAAATGACATTTCTTTATTGCTGCAAAGTTACTTCCTACTATTAAAATTAGTAGAGTCACCAAAGATTGTGCTATTTTAAATTACAATATTCAAATGGAAAAACTCATTGATATAGGGTCTATTATATTTAAATTTATTATGAGCATCCCTACTAATGGAGCAATTTATGGACTTCGGCATCCGTCTACGATCTTTTTGATTTGCAACCAAGCCCAAGTGCCATATGAAAGTTAGGAAAAGACTTTATTACCTTGGGATCCCATGATTCCTATTGATGAGAATTATTTTGGAAATGGAAATAAAGAATTAGAAGCCATCATAGATCAATCTTCACATGCTTTGACTCCATTAATATCATCAACAGTTGGAAGTTCGCTTGCTCAAGAAAAGAAATTGAAGAAAATTGAAAAGGAACTTCAGATTATTATAAATGCAGTAGGAGAACTTAAAAACCTTATTGATCACCTAGATTGGAAAATGAAAGAAAATTTTGATCACATCGGAAATTTTGAAGTAGGATTAGTTTAGATGTTTAAAGAAAATTGGTGGATCAAAGAAAATTCGCATATCAATTCCCGTACCGGTCCTTCTACAACTTATATGTTCGTTGTTAATCTATGGGAGATATCAGAGGAGGAGAAAGCACTAAAAAAGAGGCGTAATAATTGAATACTTTAGATTCTCTTTCTAATTTAGGAAATTATAAATATTTAGTGTAACTGTGTGGATTTGATTTGATTTAGTTTGTTTTGCTTTAGAATTATGAACTTTGATTTTGGAAATAGTTTTGTGACACCGTTTAGTGTTGTGGCTTGATTTCGACGTTGATTTATAATTAGTTTGTTTAATATGTGTGATTGTGTAATTAAAAAAAATGTGTTTGTAATAAGTGTACTTTCATATATAAAAGTTAGTTTGTTGTTGTTTGTGAAAAAATGGTGTTTGTGAAATGTTTTGTTTGTAAATTATTGTTAGATAAAAATTTGTGTCTAAAATACTAAAAATTTTTGGAGTAAGTTGATAGGAAATTGAAAATTAAAAAAATCAAAATATAGAATTTTTTGGGCCTTCAGCGATTTAGAGGCTAAATAACTTCGAATTTCATCTTCTCTAGGTAAGAGCTACACTTTAAACCAAAATTTTTTTATTTTCACCAAAGATTACTCTCACATTGTATGGATAAAAAATATGGAAATTTTTGAGAAAATCCTTTGGTGATGAACTTTTATTTAGTGATTTGAAGTTTAAAATGTTTTACTTTTTTATTTTTAGAATTTTGGGATTTATTCAGAAATTTTCAATTTTTTTTCGATTTCCTATGACACTTAGATCGAGCAAAAGAAAAGTACAATATGACGAGCAGAAATTTGTTAGCTTAAGAGGTAGTGCTCGATTTCATAGTTTGCAAGAAGATAAAAAAGTGATCCAGGACCATGGTTTTGAAAATCCGAGAGGAGAAGTTGAACGTTTGATTATTACTCGACAGTGGGAAAATTTTTGTTATTTTACTGCATATGTGATAGCTGGGATTGTAATGGATTTTTATGTCAGCCTTCTTAAAGCTTCTGATGATTTTTTTTTGTTCGAGGAAAAAGGGTGGAGTTTACTCCAAGAAAAATTAAAGAGTTTTATCAGTTAGAAGATGTGTATAGATGCCAGTATCATTCTTTTTCTATTACAGATCAAGCTTTAGATGAAGTTATTTCTTTTCTAACTAGTGAAAAATTAGCTTAGAAAATAAAGAATGGAGTTAAATTTAACTTTCCCCTTTCTAATTTAAACGTAGTATCTAAGGCCTAACATTATTTTATTACTGGGAGGATGATTCCAACGAATCGTCATAGCAAATTAACCAATGATAAGGCCATTCTGAACTTCTGTATTTAGCAAATGATGGATATAAATGTAGGCTCTATCATTTATATGAACACTCAATCTATTGCTTTGGGAGAGACCACTGGTGGTTTGGCGCACTTTGCTCTGATTTACACACTTTGTGAGCCTGCATGATTTGATTTCAGACCTGCAATAGGGAGTTGTTGGACCTGATGATGATTCAACAGGGAGATGTTCTGAGGATGGATCATAGGATGCAGGATATGGAGGCCAAAAATGCTCACAATGATGATCTGATTCGCCAGAAATTTGAATATGATGCTACTTATGATGATGCTTTAGTGAGATTTTTGAGGGGTGACCATACAGTTCAGTTACCTATTCACCCTACTTATACTCCATATCAGCAGTAGAAGTTAGATGTCAAAGAAGAGGAAGAAAATGACTGGTGATCCATTTAGTTTGTTTGTTTGTGTTTGTAGCGTGTGATTGTATTGTTTGTGTTGTGATGTTGTTGAAACTTTCATTGTTATGTTATGTTAAATTGTAATGTGAAAAAATGTTTTCATTTTTAGAATTTAGTTTAGTTCTATTGTTATTTTCAGCACTTTGTTATGTATTGTGATTAGCTCTTTCTCAGCAAAATTTATATGTATTATGTGCAATTTAATGTTTTTAGCCTTGTAGTTTTCATATTAGCTCCTGCAGCATTTCAAAATTTATGTTCCAAAATCTAAATCTCCAACAAGTATGAATTTTCTTTTATATATTCTTATACCCTTCTTTTTTAAAGTTCTTCATGTAAAAATCTTTTAAAAATTTAAGTTTGGGGGGAGAAGAAATATCATTTTTAGAAAAGAACTTAATTTTATTTGTCCTAACTTAACTATAATTTAAAAATTTTAAATTTAACATAACCTTTGGTTTTAGAGGTTAACTTTAGATAAATATATTTTTGTGTCTAAATATATAGTAAATTTAAGTAAAAAATTTCAATAATAAGGGTTAATTCTAGGGGCTAAGATATTTGGTAAAAGAGAATAAGATTATGGTTTTTCTATTTTTCGTAAATGAAATTTGAAATTTTGAAGTAGTAAAAGTCTTAAGGAAATTTTTGTAAAAAGAAAAGAATTAAACTTTATAAAATACTTAAAGTTAATATAAATTTGTTAAGTGAAAAAAATGTAAATTGTTTTTAACTTTAAAAAGAGGATAGTGAAGTTCAAAATCATTAAAGGCTATCCAGATATAGTTATCCTCAGAAAAAGAAAAGAAAAGTAAAGAAAATAAAAAGAAAAGAAAAAAAAAAGAAAAGAAAAAGAAAAGATATGGGGAGAAGCTTGAGGAGATGTTTAATTAAAAATTGGCTTCACTTGAATCAACTTAAGGAAAATGATTTGGACACATTTTTCAAACTTTTTTTTTGAATGTTAGGTTAATTATTAATAAACTTTTTTTAAGTTCTTTTTCATATGAATTTCCTAAGTGACTTTAATAAGAAAAATTGCAATTTTTCTTGAAAGAAATAGAGGATGAGAAACCTTAGACTTAATTACTGAATATCCTTACACTTTAGTATTAACTGGAACTGTTTTGAATTTTTTTAAAGTTAAATTATTATATTTAGAGAACTAAAATATGAAAATCTAAAAGTTAAATTCTTTACCATAAGTCATACCTTTTATGTACTAGAGAAGTTACGTAAGGACAAGTAACATGTAAGTTTGGGAGATTTTGATACACCAAAAATATATGTATTTTTAGACCCATATTTAATACTCATTTTTTGTGATATTGCACTTTAATGGAAGGTATTTTGATATTTTCTTGCAGGTTCTTGATTTTTAAGGCTTTAAGAAAAAAGAAAGCAAAAAATGATGAAATTTGGAGTCAAAATTACGTTTTTGAAGAAATGCTCAAAGCTGGCAGCGCCAAGATCAGCGCGACAGCGCAGAACATCTTAAGGCTAGAGATTTTTACTCAGCGCTGACGGCACCAAAGGCGGTGCATACCCCGTTTCTAGATGGTTCGATGTATTTGGACAAATTTTTGAAGAGTTTTTGGAGTCACCTCTTGGAGGACAGACTTTGGGCTCTATTTGATGTTCAATTTCATCATAAAAAGTGCTCCTCTACGTTTTCCACTCATTTATGTTCATTTTTTGCACCACATCATTCCATTCCACTACCATATTAGAGTCAACTTTTTATTTTGCTTTCATAGTTTAGAGTTTTTGTGGTGAGATTTAGTGTGAAATTTTCTGTAAGAGTGTTGGAGAAGAAGAAAAGTGAGAGATATCTTCTTCCTGCATTTCTAAAGAAAGGCTACAAAGGATTTGCTTTGAGAAAGAGTTTTCAGATAAGTATTGTTTGTTTATCAGTGTTGTATGGACTTTCTTTTAGATATGAAATTTGTGTTTTGTTATTTTTTTCTCATGAAGTCTGAGTAGTTCCCTCTATCCTTCTCACTAATATGAGATATAGTGAAGAGATAATATGAATGCAACAATATTAAAATGTAAAATAAGTTGTGATGATTTTTCAACCCCAAACTTAATTTACTTTTCAGTATGGCAAATTGAATTGTTAAAATATGTTGTGAAACATATGATCCAAGAAATGGAGTTTGAGTTCTACAACAGAGTGAGAATCACATTTGATTCCATTGAGGAGAACATCATTCATGGAATTAAGTGTAAATAAATAAGGAAATATTCTTTGTTGGGTAAAGAATTGAAGAACCTCTAGGGTGGTAGACTAAAATCTTCAATTCAATCTTATTGTTTACAAATTGAAGCGAGAGTTAGCCTTCAGGTGAAAGGAAGTGGGAGCCGATATCCTCTTTGCCTAGCCACAAATTTAGGGACTAAACACTAAGATTAGCCAATGATTTTCTATGGACTGTATCAGGGCAGAGAACTAAAATTTCTCCTATTTGGCAAAATACATATTGTGAACATTTATCTCATCTCATTTTACCAAAGCCTCATTGAAGTGGAAAGGATGCTTTCTCACAAAAATATTCGTTACGTAAACATAGTTAATAGATTAGTATTTACTATTTTAAACTTTACATTTTTGATTTGATAAAAGTTTATAAATTTAATTTTGATTACATCTCAACAATTGAAATTTATGACAGTGATTTCAATTAACTTTCTGTGAATTTTCTAGCAAATTTATCATTTCCAATTTAAGTCTTCCCCGTGGGATCGATATTTGGCACTTAAATAGAAAGTTCATTATTACTTGATAATGATATGTGTACTTGCATAGAATTTGAATATTAATTTATTATACTTATTTAAATTTTAAACAATCTATCGCAATAAAAAAATCAGATCACCCCCCCTCTAAGGCAAAGGTATTGAACTCCAACCCTAAACCGAGCTTGTTTCAACCCTCCATACATATTTATTGTATTTCATAACATATTAACCATATAAATGTGTTCAACTTGAGTAGGTGAAGTTTTAGGAACAAACCCCACGTGATTTGGTTGAGTCTAGGCCATTATCTTAAGGTTTTAGTGTGAATGGCTAACGGATTAGGTCACTTGGAGATGATAATGGAGACCCATCTGATCGCTCGTGTTCCAATGGATGGAGGAGATAAAGTCAGACAGATCTATGGTGCATAAAGTGCAGTCAATGTGGCAGTAGTGGGGGATGACGACGTTAAATGTTGGAGCACCGCGTGTTCTTTCGGAGCTGCTTAGGATCCAGCCACCTCCTCATGGATAAGTAGAAAAATAAGGATTTTTGAATTATTTTAAATGCCTAAACTTCAGAAATCCATATCTTTCTCTAGAAAAATCAGAAAAATAAAATAAAAATACCCTCTCACTGAACAGAGGAGAATAATGTGGACCAAAAAAAAATTATTTTCTCCCTCCCTAACTTTTAATTAATTAAATACCCTCTGTGGTATTTTAATTCTCCATGGCTTAAAACATTTCACCGTGACTTAAACTTTTGAGGGTTTGTTCTTCATGACAGAAGCAATGTCTTCTGATTTTTCTAATGTCAGAGGGCCATATCTACGCTTATAACCCTAATTTTCGAACTAAGGTGATCATTTTGGCTTATTTTATTTATGTAAACAATAATACCACTTGAATAATTATGAGAACAATTTTAGTAGGCTTCCTGTGGTTAAAGAAATCTAGGACAAATATTGTGATGATTTAAGTCATTTTGTGAATTTTTATACATAGTTAAATGTTAACACCTTGTATTAATTTGTGTAGATTAAATAAATATAAAAAATCAACAAAATCAATTCCACTTTGTTCATAACAATCTTGTATAACCACTGTAAAAATATCAAAATTATTTGACTTAGTCTAGGCACTAAAATGGATTTCTTAAGGAAACTTGCTTTTTGTATATAAAATTATTATATTAAGTTAAATATGCTTTTAAATAAATTGTTTTCCTTAGTTCCTTGTGATTAGGGGCATTTTATAAAAATAAAACCCATTTTTAGTGAAATTATTTCATTTTTAAAATATACTTTGAATTAAAAATAATTAAAATAATCAAAGTTTTCAAAAATACAAAAAATGATTAAAAATGAGTAGGAATGTCCCTTGATGACTTAGAATTCATTAAGATATTATTCCTAATTTTTAGAAGTTAAAAATAATATTTAAAGGCTTAAAAATGAGATTTTCATATTTTCTCACTAAAATAATTATATTAAATAAATTAAAATCACATAAATATAAAATTTGATTTTATGAGTTTTCTGAAGTAAAAGGAGTCTAATAAAAGTACAAAAATAATTTTGTAATTAAAACACTATTTTCTATTTAAATAAGTCATGAAAATTGATCTAAAATTAAATAATAAAAATAGAAATCTAATTAAAAAATCATTAAGTTTTGCCTAACTGATTATCGGACCTTAGGAAACCACTAATAATTTTTCCATAAATATAAATTTTATTTTGGATAATTAAAAAAATTAACTTTTGAAAATCCTATTTTCTAAATTTAAATAATTATCTAAATTAAATTAAATTTTAAAAATCCACATATTCTCCTATGATACTTTAATTACCTCATGGATATGATACTCTAACCCTCAAAGTCATTCGAGTTGTGTTTAGTCAGTTATGAGGTGAAATACCCCATGGATAATGTAGTAAATTTAGACTTCCATGCCTTAATCAAAATTAACCAGGGATAAATGGGTAACTTTGATCGTAACAAACACGTTTGGATGATTGAAATACAATGGTATTATAAGGTAGAAACTCACCCATCACCTTTGCACAACATAAATAGATAATAATCTCCACCAATCTTCATGACTATCAAAAGTTTCTTAAGTGTGAGGCTTAAGCTAAAAGGATGATAATTTACTTTGTTTAAGCCCAAAATTGATGATATTGTGATCTTTAAATGAAAATACATGTAACTTAAACTAAAATCTTAACCTTCACCAAATTCCCCATTATGATTGCTAAGGTCTTTGTAGTGACCTAGGCTCGATATCTAAACTCAATTAATTTGATTTAGAAGATAATTGGGTTGATAATTAATATATTTAAACACTTCAAGCACAACTTTACTTATGGGCATCATAATTTTAAATGACTTAAAACTTGCCTTAAGGGGTACACACCCACATAACTCTTAAGTGAAACAACAATTGACTAATTGAGTATCCTATCCTCAGGATAATTAAATTTTCAAGTTTCACTAAGTAACAGGGTAGTCACACTCAACCTCATATAATTATTAGAACATTATGATAAGATCAAAATGAACTCCAGATATTTCAAGAGATATTCAAAGTGACCTAGGGTCATACCTTGAACATTTTGAAACACATTGGATATTCTGAAGGACAAACTGGACTTGCCATATTTCGTACCAAAATTATCCACTAGTATCTTCCGAGATTCAACAAAATCATAACTTGGAGTTTCGTAGCTAAACTTTCATCTACTCATGCAATTTAAATTCCTTGTAACATTATATACATATCTTGCAAGTACCGACCTTTCAAGATGTAGAACGAGAAGACTCGCCATGTACGCTTTTACTGTTTACAATACCATTTCCTCTTACTTTCGGCACTATACTTTCATGCTTATAAAACTTGCATGTTAAACAACGATATCACCCTGCATGAAAACCTAAAACTGCTAGGATAGCCAAAAAACAAAAATCAAAACTAAAATCAACCAAAATTAAATTCACCGCCACAACATCCAAAATATAAGACAACTCAAAATTTAATCACAAACATCACACAAACAAACAATTGCAACTAAATTAAAAATTCTCTATCTGGAAGATCGGGAATCCCTTGGAAGAGGTAACCTACAGTTGCTAACGAGACTTCCCTTATTCTAAATGAAAGTGCGGAACACATTAAGTTGAGTTCAGAAAATTCAATTGGACTAAGTGAATCCGATAGAAAAATAGTGGTACTGGATCGAGGGAACGAAAAGATCTTAACTAGTGTCGCTCTAATAAACTTTATCATGCCCCATACTATTTAAAGAACTATAACCATAGGAATTACTAATTTGACATCAAAACCTGATAAACTAGAAAACTTAAACTTGTCAAGACGAGGAGCTTGGAACTTACATTGTGGGCAGCGCGGCCATCTTCAACAGCAAAACATGTCTCCTTTAGCTAAATTATTCCTTCCTTAGAATTAAATAACCAAGCCATAGGACTTCGATGTGGTTCTCTTACGTAACATAAATCCTCAACTAATCTTTAGAATTTTGTATAACTCTACTGTAAAATCTAAGCCCTAACTCGTCTTAGGATTTTGAGGTTATCGTTCATCATGACCTAAATCCTCACATCTTACAGGCTATTTGTGTGATTGTTTCACACAAATGTAAGCCCTAAATTAATAAAATTAGCAGGATGAAACACTTAAATATTTCTCCTCAAAATTGAAGCAAAAAAATAGGATGGACTGGGAAGCCACCGAGGTTCTCCCCTGAATCTATAACTTCCCCTAGTTCTTCCTCCTTTGGATTCTACAAGATGCTCTAAACTTGAACGGTTCCTCTTCCACACCTCGTTGTCTGATTTCGTTGAAAAGTCCTATCCTTTTGACCTCTTTAAAGATAATATTTTTTTGATTTTCATTGAGAGTTTTCTTGGGTGACTTTGGTCATTTAAGATGTAGTTAACTATAGGTGTAATCCTTCATATTAATAAAGGGAACTTATCGGCAAATAAAATGATTTTGCAGACGAAATAGATATCATATATTTCTTAGTTTATTTGATCGAGCCTCATCCTCAAGTCTTGTGTTTATCCTTCATGATAGATATAGGGTTTAATGTACAGTGCTCTTTCATTTAAACTATGAAAAATATGGGATCAGTTTGATTTCATATTTTTCTAAATTATATNTCCGGCGGCCAACACTTCCAACGAGCAACTCCTCAACCAAAACAGTGCCGCCAGCTTCTGGATACTCCACGGGAGACAAGCTTTTCTCTCCATTTAAATCAAGAAATATTATCTTCATACATCGGTAATGTGTTCATGTCCCTCATGAACCAAGTTACCCTTCTTTTGTTGGCTTACTTTACCCATTTCTATCTCATGAAAGTAAGGTTAACTCTTTGGACTTTAAGACCATCTGTTCGACCACTGTTGAACAGAGTGGTTCAAGAGGCCATTAAGGACTTTTTAATCTTCACATGGGATCGGACCCCCAATAGGTGTGTTGGTGGACTAGTTCCACCTATGTGTTCTGTGTTGTTAAGTTGGCCCCGCACTAGGTCCTGAACTTTAGTTTTTTTTCCCTTTTGAGTTTGATTTGATGTTTTACAAATTAAATCGAATTGTTTTGTGCTGTGCGTGCTCTTTAAAATTTATTTGTATTAATTAAATCTTTCTACGTCCAATCTATTTTTATTAAAATTTTAAAACCTCCACAAATTAAATAAGGAGTTACTCGGTCTACGGATCGACCACTATTAATTTGTAGTGCTCACACTAAGATTATAAGGTATTGGTCAAATAACTAACCCTAGAATTTTCTCTTTTGAAACTACTACAATGGCGTTCCGAATACTCACTTTCTCCTACAACCTGCCGATGAGTCACTCTCACCATCAAGATTGGAGCAGGATTTGAAGATCTCAAGGTCGTTCTCGGGAAAGCTCCATTCATCATAATATTGAAAGTCGACAATCCAAAGTTTCAAGAACTGTATATTGAGTACAACCTGAATTGACCTCAAGATTTTTCTTCTTACAAGAAAGTTAAGACTACTGCCACTATGGCTCCTACCAAGTCTATTGTTTCTGCTGCTGCTAAGGATATAGAAGTTATGATCTTAGAAGACCCAACTGAAGGATTGGTCATCCCGCCATCTATATTCAAAATCAGATCAAGTTCAAGGACTACACCGTTAAACTGAATTTAAAGGAGAAACATAACAAAAAGGTTTGGAGGGCTACTAAAACCTAGATTTTTTAGGAAGTACCTGTTGATGAAAATCCTCACCAAGATAAGTCAGCATTGTCGAAACCTATCTACTTCTGATAGGGTGTAGGTTCCATCGCTTAATGGATACCAATGGGTATGAAAGTATCCAAAAGATTGTCGCTACTTTATCGTCACTTCATAGACATGGAGGGGAGAGGAATAAGCCTGCTCCTATCACCTGAGTCAGTTCAGTTTTTCAGAGACTAGGTGCTAAAGAAGGTTGTTTTGTTGGCGAGTTACTCAAACGAGTGGGACATGCATTATCCCCCTGCTTGAAGAAATAAATTCTAAGGGACGTCAGAAGTGCCAGAAAATCTCATAAATCAGCTGAAGTTTTGCATGCTCGCATTCCCATTGGGTTCCTTTCGGGAAGCTGAGTTTATACTGCCATAGTTACTACCGATTCCACCATTACTAAACCCGTGGGCCATCGACCAGTTATGTCACGTATGGGTCCAAGAATTCTTCCAATCACCCACCTCAAGGATGTTCTGAAAGTCGCAAAGGAAAAAATGAAGAGATTGCCCAGTACTGTATCTTGTCTGCACCATGGGGAGCATACTTTTCCCCGACATAGAGATGTTCCTAGAGAGACACTCCGTCTCAAAACATCCCCGTCAAAGAAAAAGGTATGGATACTCAAGGTCACTGTACCGATACAGTCTAGTAAGCCTGCAAGGCAAGATCATGGGATGAAGCTAAGGTCTGAAATATTTGACATTGTCACAGCAATTGCAAGCAAGATGGAGGAGCAAGTGGAGGAGGTCCAACAGGGTCCTCCAGACCTTAAGACAATTCAAGAATCAATAATTGAAGAAAAGGTCGAAAAGCTCAGGAATGAGATTTCCAAGTTTTCTCAAGAACATGGTGTTTCCTACGATGATGATGAAGATTTTGACTTTAACGAGTACCTTGAAGAAGATTTTATGGATATCCATGTCATTGAAACTAGAGTCGCTGCATCTGCGTGCGACGCTCAACCTCTCGTCGAAGAGAATGTTGTAGATGAACTTTGTAGGGCTATCTTCTTAAGAGATAAGCATGTCAGCTAGCTTGAGAAAAGAATGGATGAGATGGCCGCATCCATTACCGCCATGGCCATAGTTCAAGGACAATCTCAACCTTCACAGTTAGCCTCTTCATAAGTCAATCAACCAGAGATTATACATATCGCAGATGAAAGGAGAGAAGTTGCCTCATCAAACAGGGATGAACAACAAAATAAGGATTCTCCATCAAGCTCCTTGTTAGAAAAGGATTTTAAGCAAATGGTGGAACAAGTTCGGGAGGCCTTAACCCAATCTAACGGTGGTGCATTGGTTTTAAAGGGTAGACCTTACCCAGAGGAGTTTGATGCCGTACCCTACCCTAAAGGTTTTGTGTCGCCAAACTTTAAGATATTTGATAGGATTGAAAGTCTCAGACAACATATAGCACATTTCCGAGACAATTGTAGTAATATTAGAGGTAACAAAGCCTTGATTTCTATCAGTTTGTCAGCAATCTATCAGGAATTGCTTTTGATTGGCATGTCGAATCACTCAACGAATCATTCAAGACTTTTTTCAAGCTAGAACAATTGTTCGTGAAAAGATTTGCCAAACGGTACATCACGTTTCTATTGGAGATCTCATGATGGAAAAGCAAAAGCCTAACAAGACTCTAGTAGATTATATTTTGAGGTGGAGAAACCTTAGCATGAAATGTGAACCTCGACTACTAGAACATCACGCGATTGAGATCATACTCATGAGCATTCATGGGCCAGTAGCTTTCATGCTCAAGGGACTCACCATCAAATCCTTTGAGAAGCTACACAGGAAAGCCAGTAGTCTTCAATAAGAAATCAAACATATGGATTCTCATGAGAAATCCAAAGCAACTAGAATATTTGAAAAGAAATAAGGAACAATGGCAACTGTCGATAAAGGAGAACAACCAATGAAGATACATGCAAGAAATCTTCGTCAATCATCATCACAGCGTACACAAAAATAGACACAACAATACGATCAGTCTAGCCAGTGACCACCTCAGGGAATATCACACTGAGCAGAGAATAAAAGAATATCTTTGGCAGAAAAAAATGGTGTACTCCTTTAAAGATGAAGTCGTACCAAAGATGTTTAGAAGTCCGATGAAGAAGCCTGAGTTCATATTACTAGATCCAAATAAACTTGAAGAAGTCGACAAGAAACTGACTATGAAATTATTCTCCATATCATAGACTGCTTGGACACACTATAGAAGAATGTATTATATTAAAGGATTTGCTTGAGAAAAATCTTAAAGGAGGAAATATAACTATCCCAAAAGAATATTTAAAAAAGCCTAAAAAAGGTTACATAAATATGATTTCAGCTGAGACAATCTCTTCGATTGACCCATATACTAGAAAAGATGGATGGAGTACAGTTTGGAGCAAATTGTCAAAGAGAATATTGAATCTGATCCAGTCTGCTTCAAAACAAACTCCCGTTCAAAGTTTTCAGCCTGTCAAACCGGAGATGAAGATTTTGCCAAAAGATCTATCATCGTCAAAGAAGAAGAAGAAGAACACCATCACGAAGACTGATAGCACGGATGGTAGGATATGGGATATCTCTGCTAGATTAGTTGTGTCAAATTTGTGAAAGAAAGATTTCAAACCCCTGCTTTTTATAGATGAACACCACCTTGTATGATTATCATTTTACCACTCCAAGATCTTATGAATATAATGATTATGATTTTGGATACGTTTTAACTATTTTTTGTGATAAATTAACTGGGTCTTACCAATCTAGCCTCAATCTCAATTCCCAAAATGATCCTCAAATTGTACTCGAGTCCGATGAACTTATTGACAAGATTGAAGAAGACATTGACAATACCACCTACAACAGCGTCTGGAGCAAAGAACCAATCCTTGAGTGACATGGTGCATCACTCGCCATTAACTTAGATCTTTCCAACCAAGAAAAAAAATTGGAAGATTTGACATTGGTATCTCAAGAAGAAGAAATTACAGAAGTGAACTTAAGGAGCGGGAGAGTGTTACCCCCGAGAACAGCTCTAGTGGATAAAGGAAAGCAAATAATAACTCAAGAAGAGCTACCTCCACCTCCACCAGTGGAAGAATCACATAATCAAGAGAAAATTGGAGGATCATAAAAAGTGAATTACAATGTGATAGCTAATCTTAGGAAGTTTCCATCTAAACAAATTAAGCATCTACGATGTTGTAATCCTGTGTCAAAGGAGATGAGAGAATCTCTAGTTAAAGTTTGGTTGACAGAGATTTGCTTAGGCCAGTTGGCCAGCACATCTTCCGTTGAAGTTTGCTCGTTGAAAGAATAGCCTGACATAACCTTCACAGATGAAGATTTGTTGCTCGGTACCGTCGAACAAAAACATGAGCTGTATATCTCCACTAATAGCGGTAGAGTTGTGTTGTCCAGGGTTTTACTGCATCCTAGAGCATCACTCAACTTGATGAGCCTATTTAAACATTGAAGCTCAGAAGCTTATGACCGATAAAATGATGCTAAGAGGATTCAAACAAAAGAGAGAGAAAACCCTTGGATCAATTACATGACTTATGAAAATTGAAGAACTAGTAACAACTGCTAAATTCTATATCATCGACGCTGAGACCTCTTTTAATACTTTACTGGGTCGACCAAAGATTCATGAACACAACACGGTTCCATCGCCTCTACACCAATGCCTTAAGTACTATAAGGAAGGACAAGAACATTGCGTCAATAGAGATTTACAACCGTTTTTTGTTCATGAAGTTGGCATTCATGAAGATGCTGCCTACTACACACCTACAAATAAAGCAGTCTTCTCTCGTGAAATTGTGACAAGTAAAAGTGAAGATTTAGAAGAATTATAATGGCAGGGCCATTCAACTCCACTTCAATGATCTTCCACCACTCTCTTACAATAAATTGGTGGGGGTTCTTTTAGTTCGCGCACCAAAGGTCAAGGTTGGGGACGTGAACGAGGAAAAACCAATTTAATTGTTGAATGGAATAGGCCAACCATCAACATCAACATGGAAGAAAATTTTGATGAAGAAAGTGCTGAAGATGAAATAATAATGACAAAACAGCAGAAGCCTCAGTACGAGATATCCATAGAAGATATAGAGCAAAAGAAATATGAGACAATGAATGATCGGATAAACCACTAGGTAAACACCATGACCCTTACTCTGATTCACCCTCAAAAGGCCAAGAGTTTAGAGGTCATGGAGGTCTGTAGCACTGGTTCAAAGTTGATAAAATTTTATCGTGCTTCCACTTGTAATAATCTTGAAAATCATGTAAATTTGGATAAGAATCCTAATAAATTAATGGAATTACCTTTTGGTAACTTTTTGCCTTGTGTACAAAAGTTAATTCAACAAGGACATTTGTCAAAAAAATGCCAAAAGATAACCTACAACTTTTTGAAAAATTATGAGATGTTAAAAATCAAACTTCCAAGTCAAAAGAGGGTCTCAGATTTGATATTGTCAGACCAGTTGATGATTTAGAATTTTGTATGGCTGTTACTAGAGAATCGAAAGTGGATTGCTTTGATATAGAGGATGACTCTACTAATCAACTGATAGAAGATGCTTCACCAGAATTTGAGGAAGAGATCAAGTCAACTATCGATGAACTGAAGGAAATTAACCTCAGGATAGAGGAGCAGCCCCGACCTACATTTATAAGTTCTCCACTCAACGATGAAGAATTTATATGGATCAAACTTTTAGCAGAATTCAAAGATTGTTTTGCATGAAGTTACGATGAAATTCCAAGATTGTCAGTAGAAATTGCAGTATTTAAGCTCGGGGTGGAAAAATATACGGCCCCAATAAAACAACATATCAGAAGAAAGTGCCTTGAAATAGAGCAGCAAGTCATTGCCATGGAGAAAAAGTTAATAGACGCTAAATTTGTAAAAGAAGGGCAATATCCCACATGGTTAGATAACATCGTATCTGTTAAGAAGAATAATGGACAAATCCATGTATGTGTCAACTTCAAAGATTTGAAAAAAGCATGTCCAAAAGATGAATTTTTGTTGTCGATACCAGAAATGATGGTGGAAATTGCTTTGACACATGAAATTTTCTCCTTCATGGATGGATCATCGGGGTACAATCAAATCCAGATTGCTCCAGAAGATGCAACACTTACAACCTTCAGGACACCTATCGGTATTTTCTGCTACACAGTGATGTCGTTTGTATTGAAGAACGCCGGAGCAACAAATCAACGAGCTACAAAAAAGATTTTTGATGAGCTCATTCACAACCAAGTGGAATGCTACGTTGATAATTTGGTCATCAAGAGTAAATAAAAAAAGACCATTTGTACAATTTAAGGATCTTGTTTGAACGTTTATGATGATATGATTTTAAAGTGAATCCCTTAAAGTGCGCCTTTATCACACCAGATAAGGGTATGCTGAGATTACCTTAAAGTCCGCATTTATCCCTTCAAGTGCGCCTTTACCAAACCAGATAAGGGTATGCAGAAAAGACAAAGGATCAGGCATAGTTATATCAGGCAAAGCAGGAATCAGTTTGATCTTTATAACACCAGATAAGGGTATGCTGAGATTCTCCTATCACCTAACAAAGCCATGTACCAAAAAAGAAGAGTTGGTAAACTCGATGGACATAACAAACATTGCCTTTCATGGCAAATCACAACTTGTCATCTAACAAGTCACTAGAAGATACAAGATTTTTAAACCAAGATTAGAAGAATATAATCAGTACACGATGATGCTGCTGGAGAAAATTCCTAGTATAATTTTCTACCGGATCCCAAGGGGAGATAATGCCCATGATGACGGTCTAGCAAAACTTGCTAAAAAGCTGACATGTCCCCCGAAGGATTATGTTGATATTAAAGTGCAAGGAAGACAAGTTTTGTCTCAAATTGACCTAAAAAATCTACACAAGCTTAGAAGAGAAAAAAATGATGATTGTGGTTGCTGATAATAATAAAGATTGGTGTAAGACACTAATAGAATATTTGCAAACTGAAAAGCTGTCGGAGGACAAGTCAGCAGCACGCCACATCACAAAAAAAGCTATGTCATATGCTATAATAGGTGATGTCCTCTATAGAAGATCATTTGATTCGATGTGGCTATGATGTCTAAGGAGAATAAACACACAAAATATTATCAAAGAAGTACACACCAGATTGTGGGGCGCTTACTAGTGAGGGCCAAAAATGAAAATGAATATCAAGAGACTCGGATATTATTGGCAAGCAAGGATGTACAATTGCATGGATACAACCAGAAAATGTCACCAGTGTCAAGTGCTTGGGGTGGTCCTGCACCAACCTCCAAATGTGCTACACCCAATAGTAGCCTTGTGGCCATTCGAGTGTTGGGACACATATATGATAGGCCTGATAGACCCTCCGCCTTCCAAAGGACACAGATTCATACTTGCTGCTACAGATTTCTTTTCTAATGGGGCAGTGTCAGTGTAATTATGAGAGGTTACAACACAGCATGTCCTTCAGTTCTTCAAAAGCCAAGTCATCTACCTTTTTGCAGTTCCACGCAGAATAATCTCCGATAATGGGATAGCCTTCAAGAGCACAAAAATCAACAATTTCATCAAATGACATGGGATAGACTGGAGATACTCTACAATTTACCATCCTAGGAGAAATGTCCTGGCCGTGGCCTTCAATAAGACACCGGTATAGATTTTGAAGAAAACACTGGATGAAAATAAGAGAGATTAGCATAAGAAATTGCTAGAAGCCTTGAGGGCCTACCAGATGACATTCAGGACTCCCACTCAGTGTGCACTCTACATGCTCGTGTACGAGTCCGAGGTCATACTACCGTTAGAAGTTCAGATGCTTTCTCTCAGAGTCGTTGTCGCCTATTAACTGACAACAGAAGAAAGTGCAAAACTCAGACTTGAAGAATTGGAAAGTCTTGAAATAAACTGACTAGAAGTTCAACAACATTTAAGGCTTTATCAACAAAAGATGGTACAAGCAAATGACAAATTGGTCCACCCTAGGACATTCAGAGTTCGTGATCTCGTACTCATGCTCAAAAGGCCTATTCTTAAATGCTGCAAGATAGGTGAAAAATTCTAGGCAACTTAAGAGGGATCATTTATCGTAGAAAAGTTCTACACAGAAGGAGCCTACCAGCTAGTAGAATTCTGGGGAGAAAGACCAATGCTTCCAAAAAATGGACAATACCTGAAGACATACTATGCAAGTTTACATTGTTTGGAATTGCCTTTTTGAAATTTTGATCATTTTGAGGTTATTTATTTGGCCAAACGTCTGTAACCGTGCCCAAAAAAGTTTGTAATAAAATTAACCTCAACAAAATGAAAGCTTTTTAAAGTTACGTACTTCAACTTTCTTCATTTTACCTTTAAAATTAATATTCTACTAAATTAAACAAAATACATATATAAATGAAATTTTTTTTTACTAACATAAACTAAAATTTTTTTAATAAACACTTTGTTTTGTTCTTGTTCCTGCTAAATTTCAGCTCAATGTTGTTATTCTTGTTGTCTGCAGAGGCCAGAGGCTGATATGTGCTTTCAAAGATGGCTGGAACGTCGCACTTAATAAGAAAAGGCCACCGCACGGCGGCACCGTAGACTTTGACATGGACTTCAGTCAAGTCATTATGGACTATGAGGGTCCTTTGATGGATGTGGTTAGCCGTCAGTAAAAAGAAAGGATACCATCGTTACTAAGGATAAGCACCAGAGATAATTCCTCACTGAAGGGAAAAATGTGATAGAACAACAAGACCCGATGGATGGGACTAGTCGCCTGTCGTCCATCATAGCTACATCAACCAGGGCCTGGTCACTGCTAACGATGAAAGACCACCAGATGCACCGCTATGGAGAACTCAACGCAGAAATGCCAATTGCTGAAAACATAGGTTTCTCACCTAGAAGGAGACGAAAAACTTACTCACCCTATCTTTGAGGGGAATATTTACGTTCCAGGCATGAGAGAGACCTCTTCTAGCCTACCTGCTACAGACATTGAGTCTGAGTTTGCTATAGAGCTGGAGATACCATGAGCTTTAGATGTTCTTTGTATAGGATCCCGGACATGAAACACCGAGATACGTACACGTATACCAGCTACAGGGGCATTTGTGGAGTGCCTCAATTGCAAAATCCTCCACCAAGGGTGCTATAGTACTTTGGAGGAGTACACATCTACTGACGATGGATTTCAGACTGCTGATCACCCGATGGGAGAGTTGTATATCCCGTTGGATACAAAGGCGTATATCCCATTGAATGCAGAGTCATATATTCTATTGGATACAGAGACAACATTGACATGGATTCCTGCTGACATTGAAATGAGGGAGTACCCTCGAGAGCCATCGATCATCAACAAGGCAGAATACTACTATATGAGTTAAGCAAACAAAAGGGAATTTAAAATCTTTAAAAACGTTAAAGGAAGATTCATCAATATAATGGAAGGCTTGGAGCTGTACACCAAGGTCTTCTATGAAAGGGACGAAAGAAGTATTATCAACTCTATGTTTAATCTAAGAGGTAGAGGTAGAGCGGGTTTTCTGATTGAAAGAACTTATTCTGAGCCATGTAAATGGATGTATGGAAAGGGCAGGATCACTATACAATGTGGTTGTTGTTACTTATTCACCCAAGTGATAAGGAAATCCTCCGAGGATTTTGAGATACAATGAGGTGGACCCACTACCTCCCATCATAAAATGGATGATCAAGAAG
Source organism: Phalaenopsis hybrid cultivar (assembly GCA_002079205.1). Taxonomy (NCBI): domain Eukaryota; kingdom Viridiplantae; phylum Streptophyta; class Magnoliopsida; order Asparagales; family Orchidaceae; genus Phalaenopsis; species Phalaenopsis hybrid cultivar. The sequence goes on from JXCR01133436.1 coordinate 176,886, forward strand.
TATTGTCTTATGGAGCAAACTTCCAACCGACAGTATTCCCAATAGCTGTATCATTAATATATATGATGAGGGTGACTGCATACCCCCAGATATTGACCATCACAATTTTCTGAGACCTTTCTGCATGGTCTCTTTCATGAGAAAAAGCAACATTTTATTTGAAAAAGAAATAGATGTCATTGGCCTCGGTGAGTTCAGAGGATCTGTGGAGATTCCGCTACAAGTGGGTTCAATATTGTTTCTTAAAGGAAACAGAGTAAACATTGCTAAACACTGCATTCTGAGGGTACGACGTTGTAGGGTGTTTGTAACTCACCGAAGAATGGATGACAACAAAATGTAGAATGCTAAATGTAAGAACTACTGCCATACCAGATATAACAGGGTTACACCTCTAAACACATGCAAATGGATCTCTTGTCCTAGAGCGTGGTTTAGTAGGTCAGCTCGATCAGGAGCTCACCACACCAGAAATGGATACTTATGAGACACCTTTTTGTACTGGAATTCGACACAATAGATATAATAATTTATGTACTAGATATGCTCAGCTTGTGATATGTACCCATCATGAGATGTTTTTGAGATGTAGATTGATGCATTCAACATATTGTACCTTTTGAGGCTCTGGTCAGTACTCAATCTGTAACACCTGTTAAAGCAGGTTAATGAAATCTTTTCCAAAAATTTTGTCTGTTTGCTCAATTGTACTTTTTTGTAATGGATAAAGCCACGGAGACATACTTTGGTTCCAAACTACAATGAACAAAGAACAAAATAATGAAAACTTAATAATAAAGTTCAAATAAAACACTTATTTAAAAAATCAATCAACCAATGAAAATAAAATTTTGGAAAACACATTTTGAAAATTAAATGTGATAAAAAGAATAAAAAAATTGAAAATAAATTTGTTGAGTTGTTTTTCTCGATTTCGAGGTCTCTTACTCTTTACTCGTGCAACACAAACATCCTTGTGTGCACCAACATTATCATATGATACATATCTAGGGGTTCAACACAACAAACTCTTTTTAAATTTCAATTCTCATTTCAGAATCAGTCCCTAACTTTTGATTCATTTCTTTCAAGGCCGGTCCCTAACTTCCGACTCTCTTTTTGAGATTGATCATTTAATTTCAATTCTCATTTTGGAATCAGTCCCTAACATCTAATTTATTTCTTCGAGGCTTGTCCCTAAATTTTGACACTCTATTTGAGATTGATACCTAAACTTCAAATCTCCTTTCATAATCAATACCTAACTTTTGATTCCTTTCTTTCGAAGTCGGTCACTAACTTCCGATTCTCTTTTTGAGATTGATCTTTAAACATCAATCCTCATTTCAGAATCAGTTCCTAACTTCTAATTCCCCTTATTTTGAGGTCGGTCCCTAACTTCCAATCCTCTTTTTTATATTTGATCCTTCAATTTTAATTCTCATATTGGAACCACTCCTTAACTTATTATTCCCTCATTTCCAGGATGATCCTTAACTTTCGCTCCTCTTTTTGATATTGATTCCTAAATTTCATTCTCATTTTGGAATTAGTCCCTAAATTTTGATTCCCTCTCTTCAAGGTTGGTCCCTAAATTCTGACCCTCTTTCTAAGATTGATACCTAAATTTCAATTGTCATTTTGGAATCAGTCCCCAACTTCTGATTCCTTCATTTCAAGGTAGGTCCCTAACATCTGACTCTCTTTTTGAGATTGATCCTTAAATTTCAATTCTCATTTCAAAATCAGTCCCTAACTTCTAATTCCTTTCTTTCGAGGTTGGTCCCTAACTTCTGACTCTTTTTTTGAGATTGATACTTAAAATTTAATCCTCATTTTGGGATCAATCCATAACTTATGATTCTCTCCTTTCAAGGTCAGTCACTAACTTTCGATCCTCTTTCAGAGATTGATACTTAAATTTCAATTCTCATTTCATAAATAGTCCCTAACTTCTTATTCCTTCCTTTTTAGGTTGGTACCTAACTTCTGATCCTCTTTTTAAGATTTGATCCTTAAATTTCAATTCTCATTTCGTAATCAGTCCCCTAACTTTTAATTCCCTCTCTTCGAGGTCTGTCACTCACTTCCGACCCTCTTTCTGAGATTGATACCTAAATTTTAACTCTCATTTCGAAATCAGTCCCTAACTTCTGATTCCCTCTTTTCGGGGTACGTCCCTAACTTTTAATTCACTTTTTGAGATTTCATCCTTAAATTTCAGTTCTCATTTCATAATCAGTCCCTAACTTCAGATTTCCTCTCTTTGAGGTTGGTCCCTAACTTTTGACCCTCTTTCTGAGATTGATACCTAAATTTCAACTCTTATTTTGGAATTAGTCCCAAACATATGATTCCCTCTTTTCAAAGTAGGTCTCTTACTTACGACCCTCTTTTTTTAGATTTGATACCAAAAGTTCAATTCTCATTTCAAAATCAGTCTCTAACTTCCGATTCCCCCAGTTTAAAGGTTGGTCTCTAACTTTCGATCCTCTTTTTGAGATTTGATCCTTAAATTTATATTCTCATTTTGGAATCAATCTCTAACTTCTGATTCCCTCACTTCGAGGTGGGTCCCTAACTTCCGGCTCTCTTTTTAAGATTAACACTTAAATTTTGACTCTCACCTCGAGTCAATGCCTACATACTGATTCCCATCCTCTATAAACACCACAAACTTGATAATTTGAAACCAACTCTCCAATCCCCAACGAGAGTTTCTACCTCCTGATTTTGATAAAATATTCACTTGCTAATTCCACTAGGGAATCAACTAGCACTCAAACTCTACACTACTTTTTAGGTCTACTGACTTAGGAGTCTATGTTGGTTTGGTTGATCTAGTTTGTCATCGCCAATAAGCGCGGTGTGCTTCGCCCAACACACCACACTTATTGGGGGTCTGTTTGTTGAGCTCTCTTTTGGTTGAGTTTTAATTTTCCCTATTTAGTAGCCTATGATCTTGCCATAGGGCTTTCCTATTGAATATTCATAGAAAACTAGAAAGGAACCCTCACCATTAGATATTTTAAACTCCTTTTTGCTCAACTTGAAGTTTCACATATTGGTCCCAACCTCTAGCACTTAGTAGGTGGGGTCAGTATGAGGGAGCTCAAGATGAGTCCCCATAAGGCTGAATAAACTTAGGGTTGACTTTAGGTGTTGGTCTGGAGCTTCTTCACTGACTACACTCACTATCACCTATATTCACTCACAATTCAAAAACCCAAAAATTGTTAACATTGATACCTTGATCTTTTGGGAGACTCATGTAGATGGTCCCCTAAACCCACTAGTTGTAGGTTATGTTTTAGCTAAAAACAAAACATAGAGGACCCAAATGCGGATTCCATTGGTCCATAGTTCACATATGGTGGTTGGGTTTCTAATTCTACAAAAAATACCCAACTTTGCCTTTTACCCCTGAATCCACCCAAATTACCTAAATGCCCTTCAAACCTTATATTTGACCAAAATTCCCAAATTCACTCAAAATAGCCAAATTTGTTCAAAAAAATCATTTCAAAAAATTTCAAAATGCCCAAATTACCCAAAATCACTCAAAAATTTCAAAATTACCAAAATACACCCGAAATTGCCAAAATTACAAAAAAACCCCTTGGCACCCCAAACTTTCCAAAAACCTCCAAAAATCACTTGAAATACCTCCAAAACCAATTTGGACACTCCAATTGGACACAATTTGGCCAATTTGCCCATTTTGACCAAAATCTCTAAATTATCTTTAAAGGCCTAATTTCCCAAAATTCACCTTAAATGTCCATTAATTTGGTTCTAATTTCCCTCAATTTAAATTCTAAACTCAAATTCACCTTTCATATGACCAATATAAATTAAATCCAAGTCTATTTCTCCTATGCTTTGAGCTCAATTTTGATCCAAGTCAAACCCCCAATTTTGGCCCTATGACTTAATCCCACCAAATTGAACCCCATAACCTTCTCAATTTGCCCCAATTAACAATCATACACATCAAATTGAACTTTTAATTAGCCTTGGTGAAGCCAAAATTTGATTTAATTTCAACCCAAATCCAAAAATCCCCAAATTTACCCCAAATTGGCTATGTCACCTATTTCCACAAAATTGAATGTCTTAACCCCAAAATTAACACACAATTTATGTTGAAAACTCCTTATGAAATTCCTATAGACCAATTTAAATAATCAATTTGAACCTCACCCAACCTTAGCTTAATCTAGACCCAAGTCTACTCCAACATGCCCAAATTGACTAAAAGCCCAAAATCCTTCAAATTGAGGTTCCAATTGAACTCAAAATCATTTTAATCCTTCACCAAAAAATCTTCATAACACTCATCTGCATAATGTTGTTCAATCAATTGGGCTTAAATTCATGGCTAGCCTAACCCAAATCCAACTTTTAGCCATTTGGACCCAAATTGGACACATGCACCCAAATTGACTTAACCATGCATAAGCCACAAAAATGATGACACCACAACCACTAAGCAAACCCTATGGACCAGGATAAACCCACCTAAACTAGCCAAAATGAGCTATGGACCAATGGTCCCTTGATTTAAGGGATTTCACCCCTTATTTGGCCTAAACTCAACTATCTCCTTCATCATTGCTTACCCTTAAAGGTTAACCATCATTGAGCACCCCCTGACGTCCCTGAGCCAAGAAGTGACAGAACCCTAGCCAGCCATCGGAAATAGCCAGTTCAAGAGAGCTCCAAGTGGCCAAAACCTAAAATTGAAGCTCCCTAATGTTGCTCACTTCCATTAGTCATTAGAGCCTTTCTTCCCTACAGCTCAGCAAGCTTTAGCACCTAACTCCTAGCCTTGAGCTTCACCAGGAAGCCAAGACTTTAAATGGAGCTCTCCATTGCTAAATAAGGTGTTCTTAAAAACTTAAGAAAACTCTGCCAATATCTCACCAGACCTTCTCCAAACCATTCCAAGTGCAATTCCCTTACTCTTAGCCACTGATAACCACCCCACAGAGCCAATTTCTTCACTGAATTTGCCCCAAAACTAGGACAGATCTCTCTACACATCCACAATGAACCAAACTCCAGTTATTTGTGCACACACCATCCCCATAGTGAAAGAAGTTGAATCCCCACAAAATCACCCTCTCAAACAACATCTAACCTAGCTCTAGTCCAACACCTGAAATCGAGCTTGATTGAATTCATGCCTAGACCATTCACCAAGGCCTAGGACTTCATCTAAAGGTTATTTGGGTCCAATTGAAGCTACCACAACCATGTAGTTGAAGCCTCCCCTCTTAGACAAAGGTATTGAACTTCAACCCAAAATCGAGCTTGTTTCGACCCTCCACATGCATTTACTGTATTTCATACCGTATAAACCATATAGATGTGTTTGTATTGAGTAGATGAAAGTTTAGGAATAAACCCCACATGATTTTTTTGAGTCTAGGCCAAGATCATAAGGTTTTTGTGTGAACGGCTCAAGATTTAGGTCACTTGGGGATGATAACAAAGAGCCGTCTAATCACACATATATCCAATGGATGGAGGAGATCAAGCCGGACAGATCCATATTGCATAAAGCACGGTTAATGTGGCAGCTGAGGGAGATGGCAGTGTCAAATTTTGAAGCACCGCGTGTTCTTTCAGAGCTGTCTAGGATCCGGTCAGTGCAGCATGAATAAGTAGAAAAATAGGGATTTTTTGCCTGAACTTCACAAATTCATATCTTTCTTTAGGAAAATTGAAAAAATAAAAGAAAAATACCATCTTTCTCAGTGAATTGAGGAGAATAATATAAACAAAAAAAACTTATTTTCTCACTCCCTGATTTTTAATTAATTAAATACCCTTTGTGGTATTTTAATTCTCCATGTCTTAAAACATTCACCATGGCTTAAAATTTTGAGGTTTTGTTCCTCATAACAAAGGACATGTCTTTCCATTTTTCCAAGGTCAGAGGGCACCTCTATGCTTATAACCCTGATTTTCAAACTAAGGTGACCATTTTGGCTTATTTTAATTATATAAACCAAAATACCACTTGAAAAATTATGAGAATAATTTAAGTAGGTTTCCCGTTGTTAGAGAAATCTAGGAAAAATATTATGATGCTTTGATTCATTTTGTGAATTTTTATACTTAGTTAAATACATTTCAAAAATCAACAAAATCAATTCCACATTATTCATAAAATTCATGTCTACCAACTCTAAGAAGATCAAAATTTTTTGACTTAGTCTAGGCACTAAAATGGATTTTTTAAAAGAAGCTTGCTTTTTGTATAGAAAATAGTTATATTAAATTAAATATGCTTAAAAAAATTATGAAAATTATTTTTCAAACTTTCTTGTGATCAGGGGCATTTTATAAGAATAAAACCCATTTTTGTGAAAATATTTCATTTTTAAAATATACTTTAAATTACAAATAATAAAAATAATAAAATATTCAAAAATATAAAAAATGAATAAAAATGAGTGGGAATGTCCACTGATCACTTAGAATTCATTAGGACATTTTTCCAAATTTTTCTAAGTTAAAAGTAAAGGCTTAAAAATGTATTTTTCATATTTTCTCAGTAAAATAATTATATTAAATAAATTGAAAATCACAAAAATATAAAATTTGATTCTCTGAGTTTTCTGAATTAAGAGGAGTGTAATAAAAGTATAAAAATAATTTTTTTAAATAAAAAACTCTTTTCTATTTAAATAAATTATTAAAAGTGATCGAAATTTAAATAATAAAAAAAGAAAGTTGATTCAAAAATCATGAAGTTTTACGTAAGTTTTTATCTGACCTTAGGAAACCTCTAATAATTTTTCCATAAATATAAATTTTATTTTGGATAATTAAATAAATTAACTTTTGAAAAACCTTCTTTCTAAATTTAAATTATTATCTAAATTAAACTAAATTTTAAAAATCCAAATATTCTCCACGGATACCTTAATTACCTCACAGATATGACACTCTAACCCTCAAAGTCATTTGAGTTGTGTTTAGTGAGTAATGAGGTGAAGTACCTCAAGGGCAAAGTGGTAATTTTAGACTTTGGTGCCTTAATCAAAATTCAGGATTAACTAGAGATAAATAGGTAACTTTGATCCTAATAAACATATTTGGATGATTGAAATACAATAAGATTATAAGGTTGAAACTCACCCACCACCTTTGCACAACATCAATAGATAATAATCTCCCCTAATCTTCATGACTTGGAAGTCAACTAGTATCAAAAGTTTCTTAAGTGAGAGGCATAAGCTAAAAGGATGATACTTTACTTTCCCTAAGCCCAAAATTGATAATAATGTGATCTTTAAATGAAAATACATGTCACTTAAACTAAAATCTTAACCTCAATCAAATTCCCCATTATGATTGCTACGGGCTTGGTAGTGACCTAGGCTCGATATCTACAGTCAATTGATTTGATTTAGAAGATAATTAGGTTGATAATCAATATCTTTAAACACTCTTAGTCCAACTTTACTTATGGGCATCACAATCTTAAATGACTTAAACTTGCCTTAAGGGTACACACCCACATAACTCTTAAGTGAAACATCAATTGACTAGTTGAGTGTCCAATCCTCAAGATAATTAAATTTTTAAGTTATATTAAGTAACAAGGTAGTGACACTCAACCTCGGATGATTATTGGAACATTATGATAAGATAAAATGAACTCATGATATTTCAAAAAATATTGAAAGAGATGTAGGGTCACACCTTGAACATTTTGAAATCTATTGGATATTCTAAAGGATAAATTGGACTTGCCTTATTTTTGTACAAAATTATCCACTAGGATCTTCTGAGATTTAACTAAATTATAACTTGGAGTTTGGTAGCTAAACCTTCATCTACTCATGCAATTTAAATTCCTTGCAACATTATCTACATATCTTGCAAGTACGGACCTTTCAGGTGATGGAATGAGAAGACTCGCCAGGTTTGCTTTTACAGTTTACGATATCGTTTTCTCTTTTACTTTCTGCACTATACTTTCATGCTTATAAGAATTGCATGTTAAACAATGATGTCACCGTGCATATAAACCTAAAACTGCTAGGATAACCACATTACCAAAATGAAAATTGAAAAAGAAAAAAATAAAACTCACCGCCACAACATCCAAAATATAAATAGCTCAAAATTTAATCACAAACATTATACAAACAAACAATTGCACCTAAATTAAGACATCTCTATCAGATAATCAGGAATCCCACATAGGAGGTAACCTACGGTTGCAAATGAGACTTCCCACAGTCTAAATAATAGTACTAAACTCATTAAGTTGAGTTTAGTTAATTCATTTGGATTAAGTGAATCTGATAGAGAAATATTGATATTGGAACGAGGGAACCGTAGGATCCTAACCGATGTCACTATAATCAAATTTAGCATGCCCTATAATATTTAAAAAACTATAACCATAGGGACAACTGATTTGACATCATAACGTGACAAATTAGAAAACTTAAACTCGCCACCATGAGGAGCTTGGAACTAGCATTATAGGAAGCACGACCATCTTCAATAGCAAAACATGTCTCCATCAGCTAAAACATTCCTTCATTAAAATTAAACAACCAAGCCATAGGACTTCGATGTGGTTTTCTTATGAAAAATAAATCCTCAGCTCATCTATAAGACTTTGTATAGGTCTATTGTACAATCTAAGCCCTAACTCGTCTTACGACTCTGAGGTTGTTGTTCGTCACGACCTAAATCCTCACATCTTCCAGGCTATTTGTGTGATTATTTAACACAAATGTAAGCCCTAAATTAATAAAATTGGCAGGATGAAACATTTAAATATTTCTCTTTAAAATTGAAGCTAAATAATAAGATAATATGGGAAGTCATCGAGGTTCTCCCCTGGATCCATGACACCCCCTAGTTCTTTCTCCTTCGGATTCTACAAGATATTCCAAACTTGAACCATTACCCTTTCATAACTCATTGTCTGATTTCGTTGAATAATTCTATCCTTTTAACCTCTTTGAAGATAATATTTTCTTGATTTTTATTGAGAGTTTTCTTAGGCTACTTTAGTCATTTAAGATGTAATTAACTATAGGGGCTTGCCCTTATAGAAAGCTTGTTCAAACCCAGCTTAATATAAACCCTATTTAATTTTTCATATTAAATAACAAAACTAATCGGAAAATAAAACTGTTTTGCAGAACAAACATATAACATATTTTTCTTAGTTTATTTGATCGAATCTCATCCTCAAGTCTTGTGTTTAACATTTGGGATAGATACAGGGTTCAAAGTATAGTGCTCTTTCATTTAAGCTATTAAAAATATGGGATCAGTTTGATTTCATATTTTTATAAATTATTTATATATATGTAAATTAAATGTCCTTCTGAAGCGGGCAATGTGATTATTATTTTGACGGCCGATAGCTTCCAACGGGCAACTCCTCAACTTTTTAGTGTCGACAAGGTTATTTATCTTAATCCTAATATTTAAAATATTGATAATGACATAAGTTTGATGCTTGCCCGTAAATCACATAAAGCTTTCTCACAAAATCTGTCTCTTATTGCACATGAAATTGTCAAGCTACCAGGATTTTTAAGCTTTTCAAGAAGTTTTTTCTGAATTATAGCACTGCACTCCTCACTAAGTGCAACAGTCTCATTTTCTTCAAACTTCCTTTTTCTATTATGAATATCCTTTAGAAACTTCACATAGCTTGGCATTTTTTTAAAGCTTCAACAAATAGAATATTAATTGTAAGTTTCTTAAAATTTTTGAGAAATTTTGAAAATTGCTTATCCAACCTTTATTGTCGAGCCTCTGAGGAAATGGAGGTGGTGGTTTTTTTAAATCAACTTTAAGTGGAGAAATTGGTCTCTCTAAACCTTTTGGAGCATCCTCTTTTGGTTCTTCAATCTCTTTTCTCTCTACATCAGTTTCTTTTTAAACTCTACCTTCCAATTTTCTTTTACTTCTAAGTTAAACGGCCTTTACTTGCTCTTTAATCTGGTCTTTTGGATTTACTTTTGTATTACTAGGAAGTGTTCCTTAGGATCTAATACATAATGAATTTGCTATTTATCTAAGTTGATTCTCAATATTTCTTGTCGTAGCTCATTAACTTTGTAACTAATTTTTCATTTGTAACACCACTTCTATAGACAACTTCTTCTCCTTATATTATGGATTACTATTGAATCTTGGAAGATAAGTAAGTCTATAATTACTATTCGCTTTGTTGTTCCAGTGCTCCAATGGGTTTACTTGGTTGTTCCCCCAGTGTTATCTTTTACCAACCATATTATTATTCCAATTAAAGTTGGGATGGTTCTTCCAGCCTAGGTTATAATAATTTAAGTATGGGTTATTTTGCTTGTTATTTATGGCATTCAAAGTTTCTAATGATGTTTTAAAATGTACCATTTAGTATGATGAAGTCTCTTCAATCATATGAATTAGTTGAGAAAAGTTCATTCCAAATTGGTCTAACTTCTTTGAAATTGCAGCAACTTGATTTGCTAACATGGAAAAAGTATTAGTTTCATGAATATTGGTTACTTTCTTAAGGTTTACCCTTTCAGAAGGCCATTGAAAAATATTTTTAGCCATCTCTTTTATTAAAGAATATGCGTCATTAAATGATTTTGACATCAATGAACCACTAGTAGCGACATCGATAGTAGATCTAACTAATCCATTGTAAAATGTTTGAATTATTAACCAATCTGGTATAACATGGTGTGGGCACTTTTTTAGAGTTCATTAAATTACTTCCATGCTTCATAAATAGATTTCGCTTCAAACTGGCTAAAAGATGTAATATCTTTTCTAAGCTTCACAGTCTTTGAAGGTGGAAAATATTTAGCAAGGAATTTTTGTGCTAAACCAATCTAAGTTTTGATAGATTCAGGTGATAACAAATGTAAACATATCTTAGCCTTATCCCTCATTGAGAATGGAAATAATTTAAGTCTTATAGCATCATCTGATACACAATCATATTTAAATGTAGCACACAATTCTAGAAAATTGACAAGATGTAAATTTGGATCTTCAGTTAATGCTCCCGAAACTGATTATTTGGTACCATTTAGATAATAAAAAGTTTAAAATCAAATGAATTAGCCACTATTGCGAGTTTTCGAATACTACAATGAAATTTATCCACACTGAAATTTTTCAGTAATTTTTTATTTATAATTTTTCTAATAGTTCTCTCTAATTCAGAATCAGAAGACACAAGTCCTGCGAAACCTGAACTACGCATACATTATGTAAATCACTATAAAATAAAAGAAAATAAAATGAAATAATAAAAAAACACACTAACAAAAACTTTATATAAAAATAATACTACAATATTCATAAAAAGTTCATAAAGTTTAAAAAAGACTTATTAAAGATTTTGCTATCTAAAAACTTTCTCTTTTGAATATTTTTTTGCAAATTACTATTATATTTCTTATCCTCCCTGACAACAGCGTCCAAAAACATGATCTCGACATTATATATGGATAGATGTAAAATGTGATGTATGCATTTATGTGATTATTTTCCTTAATAGTTATTCATTCTTTGCAATAGCGTTAAAAACTTGATTCAAACCAAAGGTTAGGTAAAATTTTCACTATAAAGCAAATAAAAATGCATTTAAAATTTAAATATAGGATACTACGCAAGTATATGTATCATTATCAAGTAAGATAGAACTTTCTGATTAAGTTCTGAATATCAAACCCACAGGGTAGAATGGATTTAAATAACAAAATACGTAGCAATATAGATTCTTACTCAAATTTAAGATGCTATATTAGAAATAAAAGGTTGATTCTTTTTTTAATTTTTTTTAATTGAATATAAAGTGAGCAACTAATTAACTTAATTAAAATACTTGCAAGATGAAGGTAATATTGGTAAAATATCTTTTTTCTTATCATGAATCAGCTATTAATATAGGAATCTATTTGTGGAATTATGCTAAATGTGTTGTGTCAAATAGTAGCAGTAATATTTTTTACCCTTACTAAAGATGTTATAACGAACATTGTCTAATCTATAGTTTTAATAGTCTTGAAGAACGGTTAGGTAGGAAAGATACTAGCTCTCACTCTAGAGTTCCTTCTTTTCCCTCCATTTGAGTGCTAACATCTCGTATCAAAACCTACGACTATAAATCAAATTAGGTGCTCTAGCATGTCTCTGTAAAGTCCTCTAATTCTACACCCTTGAAGATGTTTTCGCCATTTATTTGAACTCAACCCCATAAACTATATTCTTATTCATTAAATCAATATGTGATTCCAACCATTTGTTGACTAAGATAATACCATCTCGGATCTTATATGTTCTCAAAATAGGTTTTTTCATTCCAATTGGCCAAATCAAGAATTAAATGAAGTGCAAGGTCTTGAATCATCACAACCTCTTCCAACATTGAATACTAATACTTCACATAATTTCCTTTATACATTTAATCACTTATCATTTTAAGAAAAAAGATAAAGAATACTATCCAGAATTCACACAACCAAAACATGAGTTTAAAAGTAGAAATCAAGCACAAAAAAAAAACTAAATTATAAACCAACTGTAGACAGAAAGATAAACACTTATCTCAAATTCTCTCCACCAAATGTCTTGAAGTTACTTTGAATTCTCTTCTTTCTCTCACAGTACAAACTAACATTCAAAATAAAATAAAATAAAATAAAATAAAATAAAGGTGATTGGTGGTGGCGGAGGCGGTCGTAAACTTTGGTGGATGGTTGCTGGCCCAATTTCTCTCAGAAAATCTAAGACTCATCCATGGGGTGCATTGGTGTCTCTTAAAAAATGTGTCTTTATTCAATGAATCTTCTAGAAGTTGTCTCCTCATAAGCTAATTGAATGAATTTCTTATCCATGGGCTAATTCCTACATTTTTTTATCAAGGGTTGCTTCAAACACCTCTTCAAAATTCCACTCCAATTAAATATTTCTTCAAGTAACTAACTTGGTTGCTTAAGTGAGAGGTATTTAGCGCTTAGGTGTGGATCATTTGGCGCTTAGGTGCCCTGTTCATTTTTGCACATTTCTTCATTTTTGCTCCAAATTTGACCCTTTTTCACTCCTTTTAGCATTTTCGTCCATTTAATTATACCTACAAGAAAAATACATAAAAAACTTTCCGTTAAAGTGCAATATCTCAAATAATTGGTATAAAAATGTGTATAACAACATTATATAATTTAGGTGTGTCAACTGCCCACCATGAAAATCAGCGAAGTAACTAAGGAGAGTGCCACTCTGAATTAATGTATTCAAATAGGAAAACCTGTTGATGTTGGAGCTTTTATTGTGAAATCAGTTTTGGGTTTGATTGTCAATGGATATGCAACTGGACTTGGACATCCATCCATTATTTTTCTACTATGTATTCAATCACAAGTACCTTATGAAAGTTAGGAAAAAGTTCTTCCTTGGAAGCCGATGGATCCCAAATTCTATTACAACTATATTGGAATGGGAGATGAAAATGATATGAATGTGTTCATAGCTTAAAAATCTCAGAATTCGTCACCCATTCAGCCCTACTACAACTCAGGTGCACTTTTGAAGAAAATCAAGAAGATTGAAAAAGAGATGCAGAATCTCATGCAAGGGATTGACAATATTAATGAAATGTTGGATCATATGAATTAAAGGCTAAAAGAAAATTTTGAACATACTGGGTGTATGGAAGGTGGTTGGTACATATGTTCAAGAAACATTCTTAGATTTAGGAGGAAAATTCAATAGATGAATTTATGTATCGACCCTTCTACAACTTGTATGTGCACTACCAATCTATCGAAGATATCGAGGAAGACAATAGTGAAAAAGATGTTTGAAATAAATATATGCACGAAACATTTATTTAGTAATGTTTGTTTTAGTTATTTTATTGTGTTAGATTGCATTTCCTTTCTATTGTTGAACAATATCTATGTTTATGATTTGAATTTTGATGTTTAGATTTTAGTTTTAGGATTTTGGTTTGCTTTAGAACAGTGAATTTGATGCTTGTTGTCTTGAAAATTATTTGTTTGTATTAATGCAATATATATATATATATATA
>JXCR01133436.1:191028-206727 GCA_002079205.1 Phalaenopsis hybrid cultivar
TATATATATATATATCTGATTGTTGTGTTGTTTGTGAAAGTTTTGTGTTAGTGTGATTTTTAATTATGGTTAAAAAGTTTTGTTTTAGTCAAATAGAGGTTGACGTAAAGCGGTACAGAGCAGATTTCCACAGAAACTGAAATATGGTGAATATAAGCTCTGGCACATGATGCGTCAGATTGGCGCATAATGCACCAATTTATAGAGCCTTGGTGCATGATGCGCCAGATTGGAGCATGATGCGCCAAAGGTCTGAACACGCTAAATCACCTAAAAATTACAAATTTGCATAGACAAACTCCATTTTTGCTGCTTAAGTCGTCTCCTACCACAATACCATAGTTTAGGGTATCACATTGTGGGCGAAAGAGAAGGATTCAGAGGCTAAACCATAGATTTCATCTTTGCTTGGTAAGAGCCTCACTTTAACTTAGAATTTTTTTATTTTCAACATAGATTTGGGAGATCCAAAATTTGACATTTTTGATGAAAAAGTTTGAAGAAAACTCTTTGTAAAAAGTTGCTTACCAAATAATCTTGCTTGAGGAGTTAGATTTTTGATTTAGCAATTTATTTGGAATTATTCAGATTTTCGTTGAATTTTCAAATGGCTTCTCGAGTTAAGATAGGAAAACATTTAAAGATTTTTATTCATGAAGATTTGTTAGTTTCAATGCCCAGCACAGTTACAACACTCAAATGGAAACAAGAAGAATGATCCAAGAATGGGCGTTTGCAAACCCGAGTGGCGAGATTGAGAGACTGATTCTTACCAAAAAATAGAAATATTTTGCTACTTCACTACCGTAGCATTTGTCTTGATGGTTTGAGATTTTTATGCAAACCTGAGGTTCTCTACTGAAGATCACATCTTTGTTAGAGGCAAATAAGTTAAATTTACTATTGACCAGATTAACACTTTTTATTGGTTAAGGGGGTTGTATTTATTAATGAATATGTAGCATTTGTGATGACTGATTCCGCACTGGATGAAGTGATTGTATTTTTGACTGACAGAAGAGAAGAGTGGAAGATTAAGAATAACATGATAGTTAACTTCTCTGCTCTCATGTTGACTATTCAGTCAAAAGTATGGCACCAACTCATTTCTCCCAGACTGGTGCTAGCAAATCATTTGGCTAATGTTACAAAAGACAATTGAACTAAACTACTGCATTCAGAACATGAAAGCAATATATGTTTGTGCACTTATAATTCACCATGCTTGAAGTATAGCTGCTGGTTTCGGATACCTGATACCCAAATAATATGTACATTTTTAGACACATAGTTTATACTCATTTTTGGTGATATTGCACTTTAATGGAAAGTATTTTTTTTGTTTTATTACAGGTTATTAATTTTTAGGACTTGGAGCGAAAAAGAAACAAAATAGATGAAATTTTGAGTCAAAATAGAGATTTTAAAAAATTATTCAACATCGACGGCACCAAACTGGTCCTTGACGGTGTTGTTTGACAGAGAGTATGGATTAAATTAAATTGCCACTGGCGTCGACGCTGCCAGAATGGGCACCAACGACACCAGTGTTGGTGTAGACCCTGTTTCTAGAAGATTTGACAAATTTGGACGCTTTTTGAAGAGTTTATGGATGCATCTATTGGAGAACCAACCCTAGGCTCTATTTAGAGCCTAAATTGACAAGAAAAAGGCCCCTCTTTGCATCTTTTCAACTCCTTCCCATTTTACATCATTTTACGTCGTTCCACACAATTAGCTATTTAATTTTCTTTATAATTTTCAGCTTTTATTGTGATGTTAAGGGTGAATTACTAACTAAGAAGTGTTGGAGAGGGAGATAAGTGAGAGATTTCTTCTTCGTACATTTCCTAATAGTGGCTACAATGGATTTACTTTAAGAAAGAGTTTTAGATAAGTGTTGTTTATTTATTATTATTGTATGAACTTCCTTTTATATATGAATTTTTTCTTTATGTATCTTTCTCATGAAGTTTGAGTAGTTACCTTTATCTTTCTCCCTAGCAAGAGATATGGTGAAATGAGAGAAATTTGGACATGACAATGTTTAAATATAAAATTAATTGTAATATTTTTCAACTTCCGTCTTAATTTACTTTTTGATCTAGCCAATAGAATTGTTAAAATATGTCATGAAATATATGATCTGGGAAATGGAATATGAGTTATACAACTGAGTGAGAATCACATTTAAGTCCATGAAGGAGCATTTCATTCATGGAATTAAGTGTGAATAAATAGGAAAATATACATTGATTGGTGTAGAATTGGCTATTTTTAGGGTGACAAACAAAAAATCCCCAATTTGATCTTAGTGCTTAAGAACTAAAGCGAAAG
Organism: Phalaenopsis hybrid cultivar; assembly: GCA_002079205.1. Taxonomy (NCBI): domain Eukaryota; kingdom Viridiplantae; phylum Streptophyta; class Magnoliopsida; order Asparagales; family Orchidaceae; genus Phalaenopsis; species Phalaenopsis hybrid cultivar. The sequence goes on from JXCR01133436.1 coordinate 193,366, forward strand.
TTAGCCTTCATAGGAACGAAAGTGGGAGCCAATATCCTCCTAACATAGCCATTGTTTTAGGGACTAAACTTGAGATTAGTCAATAATTTTCTATAAAACTGAATCAGGGTAGAGAATTAAAATTGCTCCTATTTGGCATAATACAAATTTAAACCATTTAACTCATCTCATTTCACCAAAAACTCATTGCAGTGGGAAAGATGCTTTCTCATATTAGAAAATTCCATCACATAAACATAGTGTAGTAGTTACTATTTTAAACTTTGCATCTAAATTCTGCTAGTAGTTAATAATTTAGCTTTGATTGTATTTAAAACATTCAAAATTAGTGACAGTAATTTTGTTTTATTTCTACAAATTTCCTAGTTAATTTATCTTTTCAAATTTAAACCTTTCTAATGGGATAGATATTTGGGTTTTAAATAGAAGGTCTTATATTACTTGATAACGATACGTATATTTGCGTAGAATCCTGACATGAAGTGCTTAATGTTATTATTCATAAAATAAAACATCAAATTTTTGGTACCGTTATAAAGTGGAGTCAGCTTTATAAATTTTACACAACTATATTTCAACGAGATCAAGTTTTTTGTGTCATTGTCAGGGAAAGTAACAGTAAATTAAATAGATTTCGTAAATTAGGAAATTTAGAAACAACATATAAGAAAAAACACTATATATATATATATATATAAATACATATACTGTCTCTTATACACCACTAGAAGTGTAAAAGAGACAAACNTAATTAAAAAAATATATACTATATTTAAGAGTATTCTTAAGAAATTTTTTTCACTTATTATATTTGTTTATGTGAAATATTGGATGTGAAGGTTTAATACCTTACGATTTGGAATTAGAATGTACTAATAGAATAATTTGAAAGGAAAAAAAAGAAATTAAAATTTTGAACATAATGACGAATAACTTAGATAATCAAATAAATGAAAATAAACAAAGACCTTTAAATGATTATGCTAATCCAAAAACAGATGAACTTCACTGAACTATTCAAAATCTTGATGTTGCTGCTAATTCATTTGAGCTTAAACCTGCTATTATATAAATGATATAAAAAATTAGCTTGGAGGAACATCTAATGTATATCCTGAGTTACATCTTGCTAATTTTCTTAAAATTTGAGCTACTTTTAAATATGACGGCGTGTCTAATGATGTTGTTAGGCTCAGACTTTTCCTTCCTTATTAAGGGATAAAGTGAAATCTTGGTTAATTCATTAGCACCTGAATCTATCAGAACTTGGGGAGAACTATGACAAAAATTCTTGGCTAAATATTTTCCACTCTCGAAAACCGCTGAGCCTAGAAACAATGTTACATCTTTTTGTTAGTTTGAAGGGGAATTGATATATGAAGCCTGGGAAAAATTTAAGGATCTCCTTAGAAAATTTCCGGAACATTCTTTACGAGATTGGTTAATAATTTAAACTTTTTGCAATGGATTAGTAGGATCACTTAGAGCTATTATAGATGCTGTTGCAAGTAGATCATTAATGTCAAAACCTTTTGATGAAGCATACTATTTAATAAAATAAATGGCTACTAACATATTTTAATGCCCTTCCAAAAGGCTAAATCCTAAGAGAGTTGCTAGTATTCATTACTCTGATGCAATTTCTATATTACCATCTCAAATTGTCGTTATATCTAAAAAGATTGATCAAATTGGAGTGAAATACCACGAGCATTACAGAAAAATTCACTAGGGAAGATCATTGATACTCAATCATCTTATGAAACTTTGAATGCAATAAATAATTGGAATAACAATCCCAATTCTAACTATTGCAATGTTGGATGGAAAAGTCACCCTAATTTTAGTTGGAATAATTAGAATAATTCAATGAATCTCCCAAGAAATTAAATAACCAAGGAAATTCTAATTGTCGACATTATTATCCTCTTGGATTTAACTCTAACCCTAACCCATAAGCTAAGGAAAAGAAGTTGATTATGGAAGAAGTAATGTTGGATATAGGAAATCAAATACAAAATCACGGGGTTGTTATTAGAAATATTGAAAATCAATTAGGACATATTACTACTGCACTTAATAACAGATCTTCAATAAATCTTCCGAGTACTGTGGAAGTTAATCCAAAAGATCAAAATAAGATAAAAATTAAAGCTATTCAATTACAAAGTGAAAAAGAAGTTGAAATAGAAATCTAGAGAAAAACTGAAGTAGATGAGGAGAAAAAAGAGATAGAAAGTGACCACGGTGAAAATGAACAAATACAAGTTCCTTTAGAAAAACCATTACCTCTATTTTCTCAAAGACTAAAGTAGAAGAATAAAGACACAATTTAAAAAAATTTTGGAAACCCTTAAAAATTTAACAATAAACATTCCTTTCATTTAGTCTTTGGAACAAATGTCATGTTATGTGTAATTTATGAAAGATATACTAAACAAAAAATGAAGTTTGCAGATCATAAGACTGTTGCACTTAGTGATGAGTGTAGCACTATTATTCAAAGAAAGCTTTCTAAAAAATTAAAAGATCATGGTTGTTATACTATACCTTGGGTAATTGGAGAAAAAATTTATGGAAAAGCCTTATGTGATTTAGGAACAAGTATCAATCTTATGCCTCTATCCATATTTAAATGCTTAGATTTAGGAGAGATATTCCCTACCACTGTAACTCTTCAGTTAGTTGATCAATCAATACCCTATCCTAAAGGAGTTATAGAAGATGTATTACTAAAAGTGGATAAATTTATTTTTCTTATAGACTTTATAGTATTTGATATGGAGGAAGATAAAGAGATTCCTATTACTTTGGGGAGTCCATTTTTTGAATGTAGGAGAGCTGTGATAGATGTGCAAAAATGAGATTTAATAATGAGGGTTAATGATCAAGAAGTAACATTTAATATTGTAAAATCTATGAAATATCCCGCAATAGAAAAAGATAATGAATTTTTTAGGATGTAAGTTACTGATTATCTAAGTAATGAGTAATTTAAGAAAGAGTTTGAAGAAAAATTAACACAAGAAGAATTTAGTGAAAATGAGAATGAAATAAAAGAAGAGAATTTAAATTAAGATTTGTTAGAAAATAATAATAATAATCTTATTCCTTCAAGTATTAAACCACCTAAACTTGAACTGAAAGTATTACTTGTCCATTTAAAATATGTATTTTTAGGAATTTCATCTACATTACCTGTTATTGTACCTTCTGAGTTAATTGAATTTCAAGAACAACAACTAATAAAAATGCTAAAAAGATATAAAAAGGCTTTTGGATGGACTTTAGTAGATATTAAAGGAATTATTCCTTCGATTTGTATGCACAAAATTCTATTAGATGAACAATACGAACCTAAAGTTGATCCTCATAGGAGATTAAACTGAAAAATGAAAGAAGTTGTTAAAAAAGAAATCTTATTTCAGACAGTGCTTGCATAAGTCCTATACACCATGCTCTAGAGAAAGGAGAAGTGACTGTTGAAGTAAATGAGAAAAATGAATTAATTCCAATAAGACAAGTTACTGTTTGGCGAATTTGTATAGACTATAAAAAATTAAACATGGCCATCAGGAAGGATCACTTTCTTTTACCCTTTCAAAACCAAATGTTGGATAGACCGGCTGGAAACAAATATTACTATTTTTTAGATGGATATACCTGTTATCATTAAATTCTAATTGCTTCTAAGGATCAAGAGAAGACAACATTTACAAGCCCTTATGAAACATTTGCTTTTCGTAGAATGCCTTTTGGACTATGTAATGTACCTTCGACAATTCAAAGATGTATGATGTCAATATTTAGTAACTTGATTAAACATGCAATGGAAGTATTGATGTATAATTTTTCTGTTTTTGGGACTTCATTTGTGTTAGGTTTAAAAAATTTAGAAAAGTCCTGGAATTATGAGAAAAAATCAACCTAGTACTAAAATGGGAAAAATGTGAATGTATGGTTGCAGGAGGAATTGTACTTTGGCATAAAATTTCTGAAAATGACATGGAAGTAGATCCTACAAAATTTCAAGTTATTAAAAAATTACCACCACCGACCACGGTTAGAGGGGTAAGAAGTTTTCTAGGACATGCTGGTTTCTATATGCGTTACATAAAATTTTTTTCAAAAATAACTAAGTCATTATGCCAACTTTTAAAAAAAGACACAAAATTTGATTTTAATCAAGAATGAATAAAAGCATTTGAATTATTGAAAAAAAAATTAATCACTGGACCTATAATAGTCCTACCTAATTGGGAGAAACCATTTGAAATAATATGTGATGCGAGTGATTATTCTATTAGAGTTGTTTTAGGATAAAGGAACAACAAAGTTTTTAAAGTAATATATTATGCTAGTAAAACTCTAAATGCTGCTCAAATTAACTACACTACTACAGAAAGAGATTTATTAGATATTATCTATGCTTTTGATAAATTTAGACCTTACTTGATTAGAACCAAATGTATAGTGCATATAGATCATTCTAATATCAAATACTTGATGCAAAAGAAGAATGCTAAACCAAGATTAATTATATGAATAATTCTATTGCAAGAGTTTGATATTATTACAGTTGATAGAAAGGAAAATGATAATCAAATAGTTGATCATTTCTCTAGTCTAGATATTTAAAGTTAATGGGCATCGATTAAAACATTACTATGAAGGACACATACCACAATTTAAAGAAGTTTTAATGTTAAGGCATCCAGATTAAACAAAGGCATGTCGGGTTGACAACATTAAATCAAGATCTTTTTGGAAGACAACTCATATATAAATCTATATAACTATATATTACTATTTTCTTTAATAAGTGTTTTCATGTATTAGGAGATAATAATATTTTTAAATCCTATACAATTTTATATATCATTATGAAGACAAATGTTGGTATTAGAGGTAGAATCAAATTGAACAAAAAAAGACATAATTTTAACCTCTGGCGCCGAGGGCGCCCGCCTACGTAGACCATGGTGCTAACAACACCATCAGGAGCATCAACGGTGTCTTGAGCAATTTTGTGTGTCCAGAGTGAATTTGACGGACTTTGGCTGGATTTTACTTCTAAATAATTGCCGAGAGGTCTTTTTACAGTCCTAAAAACTGCCTTTGACATCCAAAAACAACCTAATTTCAAATTCCATGACTTCTAATTCCCGAAATATTTCAAGGTATGGAGTTTTTAATAGAAGAAGATTTATCAATTTTGACACGCAGAAATTATACGACAAAGTCATCACAAAGAAGTGACTTATCAAGGAAAGAGACTTTGTCAACCATGGATTGAGTAATACAAGTTCATAGATTGAGAAAATCATTGTTCAAAGACATTGGGATGTTTTGTGCTACACTAGCGCTGCAGTTATAGTACCAGTCGTAAAATAAATGTATGCTAACTTACATGGAATTACCCAAGGAGTCGTTTTTGTTTGAGGTAAGGCTATATCATTTACTCCGGCTCGACTTAATGATTTGTATACGATAGAAAATGTTCCAATCAGTCATTATACAAAATTTATCCCGACGAGAGATATGATGCAAGATGTATATAATTTTCTGACGGATGAAAATGATAATTGGGAAATAAGAGATGAGGGATACGTTAGTTTCTCTGCTTCACAGCTTAATCCAATTTAAAAACAATGACATTTTTTCATATATGTAAAATTACTCACTACCATAAAAATTAGTGGAGTTACAAGAGAAAGTGAAATTTTAAACTATTATATTCAAATGGAAAAACCCATGGATGTGGGATTGATTACTTTCAAATCTGTTATGGGTATTATTATGAATGGTCCAATATATGGACTAGGGCATCCTTCTAAAATTTTCCTACTTTGCAGTCATTCTCATGTTCCATATGAAAGTTTAAAGTTGGGAGAAAGTTTTATTACCTTAGGAGCCCATGATTCCTATTCATGATAATTATACTGGGAATGGAAATTAGGTGATATTATTTTATATCATTCATCATGTGCTTCAACACCATTGATGCCACAAAAAATTGGAAGTTCAATCGCTTTGTAGAAGAAAGTAAAGAAAATAAAAGGAGAACTTCAGAGTATTACAAATGAAATAAGAAATCTTAACTACCTGTTTGATCACAAAGATTTGAGGATAAAGGAGAACTTTGATCATACTGGAACAATTGAAGCAGGACTGGTGTAGATGTCTAACAAAAATGGATGGATCGATGAAAATTTGACTGATCAATCTTCTTGCCAACCCTTCTACAATTTGTATGTCTATTACCAGTCTATGGAAGATATTAGAGGAGGAGAAAATACTGAATATGAGGCAAAATAATTGAAGAAGTTTGACCCTCTTCTATTTTAAAATACTTATGTGTTTAATGTGATTATGTGGATTTGATTTACTTTACCTTGGTTTAGAACTCTATTAACTTTGATTGTGTGTATTGTTTTGTGTCAACATTCTAGTGTTGTGGCTTGATTTTGATGTTGAATTATAATTTAGTTTTCTTTACGAATGTGAAAGTGTGATTAGAAAATTGTATTTGTTAAAAAAGTATATTTTCATATATAAAAGTTAGTTTGGTGTTGGTTGTGAAAATTCTTATTTGTGAATTATTTTTAGATGAAAATTAGTGTTCAAATAGACTAAATAGACTTTGGAGTAAATAGAAAAAAATTTGAAATTTACAAAAATAGAAAATTGAATTTTTTGACCATTGGCGTTGATAGCTCCCTTGACCCGAAAACCACCCAAACTCCTTAAAATTTCATGATTTGCGTAGTAAAACACCATTTTTACCCTTTGAGTCACCATCAACATCTAATTTTCTTACCTAGGGCTTACTATTGCTCGGATTTGAGGGTATTTTAAGGAAAAGGAAGTTGAGATTTCATCTTCTCTAGGTAAGGGATACAATTTGAACTCAAAATTTTTTATTTTCACCAAGGATTTATCTTACATTGCCGAGATCTAAAATTCTAAAAGTTATTTGAAGATTTTGAGAAAATCCTTTAGTGAAGAACTCTTACTTAGTAGATTTAAGTTTAAGACATTCCACATTGTGATTTTTGATTTTTTTTGGATTTTATTTGGATTTTATCAAATTTTCGTACATTTACCATGACACCATGAATGAGCAAAAGAAAGAGAAAGGTTGATTTTAATGATCAAAAGTTTGTCAATTCAAGACCAACATTTGCTTCAATAGTCTACTTACAACTAAAAAAGTAATTCTGGATTGAGGATTTAATAATCTGGGTGGAGAAGTTCAAAGATTAATCAACGCTCGACAATGGGAATTTTTTTGTTATTTTACTGCCAAGGCTATTATTTGTGTAGTGATGGAGTTCTATGCCAACTTTAAGGAGACTTTTGAAGACTATGTGTTTGTTCGTGGGAACATGGTGGAGTTTACTCCAAGAAGAATTAATGATTTTTATTAGTTAAAAGATGTGTATAACTGCCAGTACAAATCTTTTTCAGCTACAATTGAGGCCTTGGATAAAGTTATTTCTTTTCTTACTGATGGAAGTGGAGCTTGGGAAGTGAATAATGGTGTTAAGGTAAAATTTCATCTTTGTATGTTAAATGTAGTATCTAAGGCCTGACACAACTTTATTTCTGGATGAATGATACCATGAAATCTTCATAGCAAGGTTAGAAAGGATAGAGCCATCTTGAACTTCTGTATCCAGTAGATGATAAGGATAGAGGTTGGCTCTATTATTTATAGAAACACTCGATCTATTACTTTTGGAGAGAATACTGGTGGGTTAGCACACCCTGCCCTGATTTTCACACTATGTGAACAAAAAGGAGTTGATTTTAGTGGTTGGGGAGAGGATTGAACGTCTAAAACCTATTGGGCCTACCAATATAAAGAATTTTGAATCTCATGTTGGATGGAGATCTGAAAGTAGGACCAGGGATATTCCTTCTACTTCAAGTACTACATCTAGTACAATTATAATCCAAGAACTTAGGGAGAAGATGTGATCTAACATGTAGATATCTTAAGAATGGAAAGTAGAATGAAAAATATGGAGGCCAAAAATGCACACAATGATGATTTAACACGATAAAAGTTTGAATATCATGCTTCTTATGATGATGCAATGGTCAGATACAAGATGGGTGATCACTAAGCTCAGTTTCTTACTCTTCCAAATTTTTACCCCATATCAGCAGCAAAATTTGGATGTGGAAGAAGAAGAAGAAGATGGTGATGATTGGTCATGTTTAGTTAGATTTTTGTTTAGTTTTTTGTTTGGTTGTAATTTAATTTTGAGAATTTTTGTTTTTAGAGTGTAACACTTTATTTTAAATGTTATGTTGAATTGTGATTAGTAGATTTGTGAAATTGTTGAAATCCATTTTAGTACTGTTCTTATTTTTTAGTACTTTGTTGAATGTATTTGAAGTAACTCTTTCTCAGAAAATTTTTATATGTATTATTATGTTATTTAATGTTTTACGTTTTTTATCTTTTCATATTAGCACCTGCAATATTTTAGAGATAAGTTTCAAATCAGAACCTTCAATAGGTAAGTCTTTTCTTTATGTATTAATTGTTTACTTTCACCCTTTATTTTTCAGTTTTTCATGTAAAATCTTTTAGAAATTTAAGTTTGGGGGAGGGAAGGGGGGTTTCGGGGGGTGGCGAAGAAAAATTCTTTTTTAAAGAAAATAAACTTAATTTTATTTGTCTTCAATTAGCTATATTTTCAAAATATTTTAAAATTTAACATGGCCTTTGGTATTTGGGGTATATTTAGATAAATATATTTGTGTTTCTAAATATATAGTAAACCTAAGTAAAAAATTTAAATAATAAAGGTTAATTTTAAAGATTAAGATATTTGGTATGATAGAATAATACTATGTTTTTCTACTTTTAGTAAAGGAATTTGTATTTTTGAAATATTAAAAATCTTAGAAATTCATGTAAGAAGAAAAGAATAAACTTTACAAAAAATCTTTAAGGCTAATGTAAATTTATAATGTGAAGGAATGTGAAAGCTTTAAATTTAAGAAGAGGTAAGTGAAGTTCAAAATCATTAAAGGTTATCCGGATATTTTATGTAGTAAAGGATTTACTTGAGGAAAAGTAACATTTAAATTTAAGTTATTTTGATACACCAAAAATATATGCATTTATAGACACATTTTTCATACTCTTTTTTTGAGATATTACACTTAAATGGAAGGTGTTTTCTATGTTTTATTACAGGCTATTTATTTTTAGGACTTGAAGCAAAAAAGAAGGAAAAAGGAAGAAAAAAGAATGAAATTTGGAGTCAAAATGGAGATTTTTAAAAACTTTTTAGCAGCGACGGTGCCATTTCACAAAGAATATGGTTTAAATTAAATGTCCACTGGAGCCAACGACACCAGAATGGGCGTCAACGACGCCAGTGTTTGTACGGACCCTATTTCTAGAAGATTCATTTGAATTAAGATGCTTTTTGAAGAGTTTCTGGATGCAGCTAATGGAGAACCGACCCTAGGCTCTATTTGGAGTCGAAATTGACTAGACAAGTCCCCCATCACATCTTTTTGACTCATCCTTGCCACTTTACATCATTCCACACCATTATTCATTTTATTTTGTTTATAGTTTTGAGTTTTTGTGGTGAGTTTAAGGGAGAATTACTCTCTAAGAAGTGTTGGAGAGGAAGAGAAGTGGAGATTTATTCTTCCTACATTTCTTATGAGAAGTTAAAAAAATTTGCTCTGAGAAAAATTTTAAGAAAAGTGTTGTTCGTTTATTATTTTGTATGACCTTCCTTTCATATATGAAATTTGTGCTTTGTTGTATCTTTCTCACAAAGTCTGAGTAGTTCCTTTATCGTTCTCCCATCCTTGAGATATGGTGAAATAAAGAGATAATTTGGATGTGCTAATGTTAAAATATAAAGAAAATTGTGATGGTTTTCAACTCCGCTATTAATTTATATTTTGATCTAGCCAACTGAATTGTTAAAATATGTTGTGAAACATATGATCCGGAAAATGGAATATGAGTTCTAAAACAGAGTGAGAGTCGCATTTATGTCCACAAAGGAGTATTTCATTGATGGAATTAAGTACAAATAAATAGGAAAATATACATTGTTGGGTGTAGAATTGCCAATTTTTAGGGCGACAAACTAAAAATCCACAATTCGATCTTAGTGCTTAAGAACTAAAACAAGAGTTAGCCTTTAGGGGAAGGGAAATGGTAGCTCTGGAGTGGGGGCTAGTATCCTCCTAACCTAGCCACGAATTTAGGGACTAAACCTAAGATTAGCCCATGATTTTCTATAACACTGAAACATGGTAGAGAGTTAAAATTGCTCATATTTGGCACAATACAAATTTAAACCATTTATCTCATCTCATTTCACCAAAAACTCATTTTAGTTAGAAAGATGCTTTCTCATATTAAAAAACTTTCTCACATTAAAATAGTTTAATAGTTACTATTTTAAACTCCGCATTTAAATTCTGCTAGTAGTTAATAATATAGCTTTGATAGTATCATAAACATTTGAAATTAGGGACACTAATTTAGTTTTATTTCTTTAATTTTTCTAGTTAATTTATCTTTTCAAATTTAAACCTTCCTCAGGGGATTGATATTTGGGACTTAAATAAAAAGTCTTATATTACTTGATAACGATACGTATACTTGCAAAAAATCCAAAATTAAGTATTATTCATAAAATACAACATCAAATTTTTGGTACCGTTGTAAAGCGGCGTTAACTTTATAAATTTTACACAACTATATTTCACAAGGATCAATACCTAACTAACAGAAAAATAGTTGTGTAAAATTTAAAAAGTTGACTCCGGAATACAACGATGCTAAAAAACTTGATGTGGTATTTCATGAATAATAATGTTAAGCTCTTTATATTGTTATTCTATACAAGTATATGTATCATTATTAAGTAATGTAAGAACTTCTTTTTAAGTCCCAAATATGTATCCCACGAGGAAGATTTAAATTAAAATGATAAATTAACTAGCAAATTCATAGAAGTAAAACAAAAATATTGTCACTAATTTCAAATGTTTAAGATACTATGAAAGCTGAATTATTAACTACTAGCAGTCTTTAAATGCAAGCTTTGAAATTAATAACTATTAGACTATGTTTATGTGATGAAGTTTTCTAATATGAAAAAACATCTTTTCCACTACAATGAGTTTTTGGTGATGTGAGATTAGATAAATTGTTTCAATATGTACTATGCCAAATAGGAGCAATTTTAATTCTCTACCCTGATTCAATGTTATAGAAAATCATTGCCTAATCTTACGTTTAATCCTTGAATCTGTCGCTAGACTTGCAGGATAGTGGCTCCCACATTAGAGCTCCAACTTCCCGTCTCTTGAAGGCTAACTCTCGCTTTAGTTGTTAAACACTAATATCAAATTGAGGATTTTTAGTCTATCACCCTAGAAATCTCCAAATTCTACACTCAAGAAAGTATATTTTCCTATTTATTTGCATTTAATACCATGAACGAAATACTCGTTCATGAAATTAAATGTGATTCTCACTTTTTTGCAGAACTCATACTCCATTTCCTGGATCATATGTTTAACAACATATTTTAACAATTCAATTGACCATATCAAAAAGAAAATTAAGAGAGGAGTTGAAAGACCATCACAATTTATTTTAAATTTTAACATTGGCACAACCTAATTATCTCTTCATTTCACCATATCTCAAAGTTGTGAGAAAGATAAAGGAAACTACTAACTTCATGAAAGATATATAACAAAACACAAATTTCATATACATAAGAAAGTTCATACAACAATAATAAACAAATAAAACTTATCTCAAACTCTTTCTCAAAGCAAATCCCTTGTAGCCTCTCTTAAGAAAGGTAGGAAGATAAAATCTCTCACTTCTCTTCCTCTCTAACACTTCTCAGAGAATAATTCACACTTCAACTCACCACACAAACTCAAACTATATATAAAAGGACTCATTAATGATGCGTAATGATGTAAAGTGGCATGATGTGAGCAAAAGGGGGCGATAGATGGCGAATAGGGGGTGAATGAAGATGAAGGAGGGCCTCTTTTCTGATCAATTTTGGCTCTAAATAGAGCTTAGGGTTGGTTCTCTAATAACTCCTCAAAAAGCATCCAAGATCTTCAAATCTTCTAGAAACAGGGCCTGCACCAACGCTGGCGCCATCGGCACTAGTGGTCCATAATTAAAATTTGTCTTCTCTGTTAAACGACACCATCAAAAATCAACCTGGTGCCTTCGACGCTAAAAATATTTTCAATTTCTCCATTGTGACTCCAAATTTCATACTTTTTGCTTCATTTTTGCTCCAAGTCCTAAAAATCAACAACCTGCAATAAAACATAAAAAATACCTTTCAATAAAGTGCATTATCACCAAAAATAAGTATAAAATATGGGACAAAAATGCCTATATTTTTGGTGTATCAAAATCCCGCAAACTTAAATGTTACTTGTCCTCAAGTAACTCCTTTACTACTTAAGAATATGACTAATGGCTAAGAATTGAAATTTTAGATTTCTATATTTTTGTGCACTAAATACAATAGTATAACCTAAGAAAACCTTAAAATAACTCCAGTTAATACTCGAGGTATAAGAATATGTGGCAGTCAGTCTAAGATTTTTTATTCTCTGTTCTTTTCAAGCAAAATTGCAAATTATTCATATTAAAGCCACTTAAAATATTCATATGAAAAAGAACTTCATGAAACTTTACTAGTAAATATGCTAATACTTAAATATAAGTTTATAAAATATAGTCAATTTTTAATTAGGCATCTCCTCAAGCTTCTCCTCACATCTTTTCTTCTCTTCTTTTTCTCTTTTTTTCAGGATCATTTTCAATCCTTTTTCTTTTCTTTTCGTTTCTCTTCTTTTTTTTTTTATGTGAGGAGATCTAGATAGCCTATAATGATTTTGAATTTCACTATCCCTTTCTTAAAGTTAAAAACTTTTCACATTCCTTCATTTTATAAATTCATATTAGCTTTAAAGATTTTTCATAAAGTTTTAATCTTTTCTTCTTGTATGAATCTCTAAGATTTTTAATATTTCAAAAATACGAATACCTTTACTTAAAATAGAAAAAACATAGTCTTATTCTTTCATAGCAAATAACATAATCTCTAAAATTAACTTTAGTTATTTAATATTTTTTACTTAAGTTTATTATGTATTTTGAAACATAAATATAGTTATCTAAAGTTATCCTCTAATACCAAAGGTCATGTTGAAAAAAAAATTTTAATTGAAAATATAGGTAATTAAAGAGAAATAAAATTAAGTTTCTTTTCTTTAAAAAGCAATTTTCTCCGCCCACCCCCCCCAACCCCCCTT
>JXCR01133436.1:206767-235421 GCA_002079205.1 Phalaenopsis hybrid cultivar
CAACATAAATTTTCAAAATATTTTATGTAAAAGACAGAAAAACAAAGGGTGAAAGACAATATTTAATACATAAAGAAAAGATATAGATGTTGAAGGTTTTGATTTGAAACTTAACTCTGAAATATTGCAAGTGCTAATATGAAAAACTACAATACTTAAAACATTAAATAACACATAATAAATATAAAAATTTGCTGAGAAAGGGTTAACTACATATACATCCAACAATGTACTAAGCACTAATAATAGTATTCAAATGGTTCCTAATGTAAAACAATATCACATATCTATAGTTCAAAATTCAACATAACATTTAAAATAAAGTGTTACATTTCTAAAAATAAACAGTCTCAACAATAAAGTTCAACCAAATATAAAATAAAAAAAAATCTAACAAAAACCTCAGCAATCATCTTCTTCTTCTTCTTCTTCTTCCACATCCAAATTTTGTTGCTGATATGGAGTAAAAATAGAGTGAGTAGGAAACTGAACTAAGTGACCACCCCTCATGTATTTGACCATTGCATCATCATAAGCAACATCATATTCAAACTTCTGTTTTATCAAATCATCATTGTGAGCATTTCTGGCCTCTATTTTTTCTATTCTACTATCCATTCTTAATATATCTCCCTGTTGGATCATCATCTGCTTCATAAGTTCTTGAATAGTAGGGGTACAAGATGTACTTGAAGTAGAAAGACTATTTAAAGTAAAAATTCTCCTAGTGTCGAGCATTGATTACTCTTTGATTTTCTCCACCTAGATTTTTAAATCCTCGAACCGGAATCACTTTTTTAGTTGTAAGTAGACTATTAAAGCAAATGTTGACCTTGTAGTTGACAAACTTTTGATCATCAAAATCCACCTTTCTCTTTCCTTTGCTCTTTTAAGGTGCCATGATAAATCTATAAAAAATTGATAAAACCAAAATAAATTCTAAAGAATTCTGAAAATCATAATGTGGTACTTTTTAGACTTAAATCTACTTAGTAAGAGTTCTTCACCAAAGGATTTTCTCATATCTTCCAAAAAAATCTTAAAATTTTGGATCTCGGCAATGTAAGATAAATCTTTGGTGAAAATAAAAAATTTTGAGTATAGAGTGTAGCTCTTACCAGGAGAAGATGAAATCCAAACTTCATTTGACATAAAATTGCCTCAAATCCAAGCAATAACATACCCTAGGTGCAAAAACTGGAGTTTAAAGGTGACTCAAAAGGTAAAAATGGTATTTTACTGTGTAAATCATGAATTTTAAGGGTGTTTGGGACGGTTCAGGTCGAAGGCAATGTCAGCAACCATGTCGGCGCCAGTGACCAGAAATTCATATTTTGATTTTTTTCCAAATTTCAATCTTCTTTCAATTTACTCCAAAGTCTATTTTGTATTTTTGAACACTAATTTTCATCAAAAAAAATTCATAAATAAGCATTTTCACAAACAACCAAAAATAACTTTTATATATGAAAATTAACTTTTTACAAATATATTTTTCTAATCGGACTTTCACATCCTTAAAGGAAAATAATTTGTAAGTCAGCATCGAAATCAATCCACAACACTAGAACGCTGACACAAAACTATACACAATCAAAGTTAATAGAGTTCTAAAGCAAAGTAAAGTAAATCAAATCCACACAATTACAAATTTATTTTAAACTAGTAGAGAGTCCAACTTCTTCAATTATTCTGCCTCATCTTCAGTACTTTCTCCTCCTCTAATATCTCCCATAAGCTGGTAAAAGACATAAAAATTACAGAAGGCTTGGTACGGGAGTTGATTAATCAAAATTTCATCTATCCATCCACCTTTCTTAAACATTTGCACTAATCATGCTTCAATTGTCCCAGTATGATCAAAGTTCTTCTTCATCCTCCAATCTAAGTGATCAAAAAGGTAGTTAAGATTTCCTATTGCATTCATAATACTCTTAAGTTCTCTTTCTATTTTCATCATTTTCTTTTCCAAAGCCATTCAAATTCCAACTGTTGGTGGCATTAATGGTGTTGAAGCATGTGAATAATGATCCAAAATAACATCTAATAGTTCATATCCATTCCCTATATAATTGCAATCAATAGGAAGCATGGGCTCTCAAGGTAATAGAGTTTTCTCCCAACTTTCATATGGAACATGAGATTGACTGCAAAGTGGGAAAATTGTGGTAGGATGCCCCAGTGCATATATTGGTACATTTATAATAATACCCATAAAATATTTGAAAATAATTAACCCTACATCAATGACTTTTTTCCATTTGAATGCAATAGTTTAAAATGACACTTTCTCTTGTAACTCTACTGATCTTCATGGTAGAGAGTAATTTTGAAGATATGAAGAAATGTCATTGTTTTAACATTGGATTAAGTAGTGAAGCAGAGAAACTAAGGTATACCTCATCTTTGATTTCCTAATTATGATTTTCATCCGTTAGAAAATTATATACTTCTTTCATCATATCTCTCGTTGGGATAAATTTTGTATAATGATAGATTAGAACATTTTATATCATATACAAATCATTAATTTGACTCGGAGTAAATGGTACGTCCTTACGTCAAACAAAGATGACTCCTTGGGTAATTCCATGTAAATTTACATAGAATTCCGTTACAACTGGTACTACAACTGCAAAGGTAGTGCAGCACAAAACTTCCCAATGTCTTTACACAATGATTTTTTCAATCTGAGAACTTGGATTACTCAATCCATGGTTGACAAAGCCTCTTTCCTTGATAAGTCTCTTCTTCATGATGACTTTATAGTCGAATCTCTGTGCGATAAAACTGATAAATTTTCTTCTATTAAAAAATACATACCTTGAAGTATTTTTGGAATTAGAAACCATGGAATTTGAAATTATGGAGTTTCTGGAAGTCCAAGGCAGCAAAATCCTGATAAAGTCTGTCGAATTTGCTCTGCACGTGTAAAACTGCTTGAGATGCTGCCGGTGCTCCTGATGACACTGTCGATGACATGGTTCATTAGGCGGGTGCCGTTGGCATCAGAGGCCAAATTTGCATCTTTTATTTTTTTGTTCAATTTGATTCCAAATTTTCCTCCAATACTAATATTTTTCTTAATTTATAATAGATAAAATTATGTAGGACTTAAAAATACTACTATTTCTTAAGATATAAATACACTTATTAACAAAATAGTAATAATATATATAGTTAGATATATATAGATTTATGTATGTGTTGCCTCCCACAAAGCACTTGGTTTTAACATCGTCAACCTGACGTACCATTGTTTAGTTAGGATGACTTAACATTAAAACTTCTTTAAATTGTGGTACGTGTCCTTCATAATAATGTTTCAATTGAGACCCATTAAATTTAAATATTTTTTCAGTTCTAGGATCTTTAATAACAACATTTCCATAATGATAGACTTTAATCACTTCAAATGGTCCTAACCATTTAGATTTTTGTTTTTGTGGAAATAATCTCAATCTTCTATTATATAATAGCTTCTTATTCATGTTCAAACTGCTTGTTAATAATCTTTCAATCATACCATATTTTCATTTTAACTTTACAAATTTTTGCATTATTGTATGCTTCATTTATAATCTCCTCAAGTTCATTGAGTTGCAATAATCTTTTCTCACCAGCATCTTTTAGATTAAAATTAAATTTTTTAATACTCAAAATGCTTTAAGCTCCAATTTTACTGGTTAGTGTCATATTTTTCCCAAAAATAAGTCTATATGAGGACATTCTTATATGAGACTTATAAGCAATTTTGTATACCCATAATGCAATATTTAATCGAGCAGACCAATCAATTTTATAGGAATTTATAGCTTTTTCTAAAATTTATTTTATTTCATGATTTGATATTTATGCTAGACCGCTGGTCTGAGGATGAAAAGCAATAGAGAACATATGTATAATATCATATTTTTTTATCAATTACTCGATTTTCTTATTTCTAAAATATGATCCAACATCTGTAATAATTACTCTCAGCATTCCATATCTTGTAAAAATATTTTTATTTAAAAATTTAGAAACACTCTAAGCATCATATTTAAATAGAGCAACAGCTTCAATCTATTTAGACATAAAATTAACAACAAGTAGTATCTATAAGTTTCCAAATGAAGGCATAAATGATCTCCTAAAATCTAATCCCCACACATTAAAAATTTCAACTTCCAATGTGTAATTTAAAGGCATTTCATTTCTTTGAGAAATATTTCCTACTCGCTGACATTGATTGCATGTTTTAATATATTCATTAACATCTCTAAAAAGAGTAGGCCAATAAAATCTAGCTTACAAAATTTTATAAGGAGTTCTATCCAACATATCCTCCAAATTCAAAATCTTGACATCTTTCAATTATTTGTTGAGTTTCTTCATAAAGGCACACATCTTCTAACAATTAGATCTTTACAATGTTTATAAAAACATGGGTCATCCGAAAAATAGAATTTTGAATCATATATACATTTCTTTATATATTGATTCTTAATATCTGGTAAAAGAATATCATTTATAATATAATTTATTATATCTTCATACCCACTGTATGTATTTTTCATCAATACTGTATTGTTATTCATCATAAAAAATTTTTAAATTTTCATTTGTAAAATTAGTTAATATTTCTTTTCCTAGTCTAAGCAAATGATGAGTTGTTAGATTATCATTTCCCTTTCTATCAATTTTAATAAAATCAAACTCTTGCAAAAGAAATATCCATCTAATTAATATTGGTTTAGCATCCTTGTTTTGCATCAAGTATTTGATAGCAGGATGATATGTATGCCCTATACATTGATAACAGTTAATAACTCTCTTTTAATAGCAGTTTCATTAATTTAAGCATCATTCAGAGTTTTACTAGCATAATATATTACTTTGAAAACTTTGTTGTGCTTTTGTCCTAAAATAACTCCAATAGCATAATCACTGGCATCAGACATTACTTCAAATGGTTTCTTCCAATTAAGTGGGACTATTATAGGTATAGTGATTAATTTTTTTTTCAATAGTTCAAATGCTTTTATGCATTCTTCATTAAAATCAAATTTGATATCTTTTTCTAAAAGTTTGCATAACGGATTAGTTATTTTTGAAAAAAAATTTTTGTAACGCCTGTAAAAACTAGCATGTCCTAGAAAACTTCTTACCCCTCTGACCGTAGTCGGTGGGGGTAATTTATCAATAACTTCAATTTTTGTAGAATCTACTTCCATGCCATTTTTAAAAATTTTATGCCCAAGTACAATTCCTCCTACAATAATAAATTGATTTTTTTCTCAATTTAGTACTAGGTTGACTTTTTCACATAATTCCATAAACTTTTCTAAATTATTTAAACATAATTCAAAAGAGTTCCCGAACACAGAGAAGTCATCCATAAATACATTTATTCCATGTTCAATCATATTATTACATATTGACATTATACATCTTTGAATAGTTGCAGGTTCATTACATAGTCCAGAAGGCATTCTACGAAAAGCAAATGTTCCATAAGGGCTTCTAAATGTTGTTTTATCTTGATCCTCGGGAGCAATTATAATTTGATGATAAGTGGTACATACTTCTAAAAAGCAGTAATATTTGTTTCTAGCCAATATATCCAACATTTGGTCTAGAAAGGGTAAAGGAAAGTGATCTTTCCTGGTGGCCAGGTTTAATTTTCTATAGTCCATACGAACTCGCCAACTAGTAATTTGTCTTTTTGGAATTAATTCATTTTTCTCATTTACTTCAATGGTTGCTCCTCTTTTCTTCGGAACACAGTGAATTGGACTTACCCAAGCACTGACTGAAATATGATATATAATTCTAGCATCTAACCATTTTAAAGTTTCTTTTTTAACAACCTCTTTCATTATTGGGTTTAATCTCCTCTGAGGATCAGCTTTAGGTTCATATTGTTCATCTAATAGAATTCGGTGCATACAAATTGAAGGGCTAATTCCTTTAATAGCTGCTAAAGTCAATCTAAAAGCCTTTTTATATCTCTTTTACATTTCTATTAATTTTTTTTTCCTAAATTTTAGTTAACTCAGAAGATACAATAACATACAATGTAGATGAATCTCATAAAAACACATATTTTAAATGAGGAGGTAAGACTTTCAGTTCAAGTTCAGGTGGTTTAATAC
The DNA here is from genome assembly GCA_002079205.1 of Phalaenopsis hybrid cultivar. Taxonomy (NCBI): domain Eukaryota; kingdom Viridiplantae; phylum Streptophyta; class Magnoliopsida; order Asparagales; family Orchidaceae; genus Phalaenopsis; species Phalaenopsis hybrid cultivar. The sequence goes on from JXCR01133436.1 coordinate 212,905, forward strand.
TTTAAGGAATAAGATTTTAAATATCATTTTCTAAAAAATCTAAAGTTTCAAATTTTTCTTGAATATAATCTAAATTTTCTTCTTTTATTTCAATCTTATTATGACTAAATTCTTCTTGCCTTAATTTTTCTTCAAATTCATTCTTAAATTGCGCAATACTTAGATAATCAGTAATTTCCATCCTAAAACATTCATTATCTTTTTCTATTGCAAGATATTTCATAAATTTTGTAATAATAAATGTTACTTCTTGATCATTAATTGTCATTATTAATTATCCTTCTTGCACCTCTATCACAGCTCTTCCTATTGCAAGAAATGGTCTCCCCAAAATAATAGGAATCTCTTTTTCTTCCTCCATATCTAATACTATAAAGTCTACAGGGAAAATAAATTTATCCACTTTTACAAATACTTCTTCTATAACTCCTTTAGGATACATTATTTATCGATGAGCTACCTGAAGAGTTACAGTAGTCAGAGAAATCTCTCCTAAATCTAAACGTTCAAAAATTGATAGAGGCATAAGATTGATACTCGCTCCTAAATCACATAAGGTCTTTCCAAAAAACTTTTCACCAATTGCGCAAGGTATAGTAAAACTACCATGATCTTTTAGTTTTTCAGGAAGTTTTTTCTGAATAATAGCGCAACACTCTTCACTAAGTGCAAGGGTCTCAAGATCAGCAAACTTCCTTTACTTGTTTTGTATATCTTTCATAAATTTCACATAACTTTGTCTTTTTTTAAAAGCCTCAATGATAGGAATGTTTATTGTTAATTTTGTAAGGATTTCCAAAAAATTTGTAAATTATTTTTCTTTATTCTTCGTCTTTAGTTGTTGAGGAAACGGAGGTAATGGTTTATCTAGCGGAACTTGTGTTTGTTCAGTTTCATTATGGTCACTTTCCATCTCTTCCTTCTCCTCATCGATATCAGTTTCTCTTTAGATTCTTGTTTCAACTTCTTTTCCACTTAATAATTGAATAACTTTAATTTTCTCCTTAATTTGATAATTGGTATTAACTTCCACAGTAATCAGATGATTTCTTGAAGGTCTGTTGTTAAGTGAAGTAGTAATATGTCCTAATTGATTTTCAATATTTCTAATAGCAGCCCCGTGATTTTGTATTTGATTTCCCATATTCAACATTACTTCTTCCATCGTCAACTTCTTTTCCATAACTTGTTGGTTGAGATTAAAGTTAAATCAAGGAGGATAATAATGTCAATAATTAGGATTTCCTTGGTTGTTTAAATTTACTAAAAGGTTCATTGAATTGTTATAATTATTCCAACTAAAATTGGGGTGATTTTTCCATCTAGGGTTGTAATAGTTAGAATAAAGATTGTTATTTCAATTATTAATATCATTTAAAGTTTCATAAGATGATTGAGTATAAACTATCTGTCCTAGTGATTTTTCCTTTAATACTCATGGTATTTGGTAATAGTTCACTCCAATTTGATCAATCTTTTTCGATATAGCAACAATTTGAGATGCTATGATAGACATTACATCAGAGTCATAAATACTAGTTACTCTTGTAGGATTTTCTCATTCAGATGACCATTGAAAATTATTAGTAGTTATTTCTTCTATTAAAGAGTATGATTAATCAATAGGTTTTGACTTTAAAGATCCACCTGCAGCAGCATCTATAATAGATCTAAGTGATCCTTCTAATCCATTATAAAAAGTTTGAATTATTAACCAATCTGGTAAAGCATGTTATGGACATTTTCTAAGGAGATTCTTAAATCTTTCCAAGGCTTCATATATTGATTCCCCTTCAAATTGACAAAAAGATGTAATATCATTTCTAAGCTTAATATTTTTCAAGGGTGGAAAATATATAGCAAAGAATTTTTGTGATAGTTCTCCTCAAGTTCTAATAGACTTATGTGCAAATAAATTTAACCAAGATTTGGCTTTATCCCATAATGAAGAAGGAAAAAGTCTAAGCCTAACAACATCATTAGACACTCTATCATATTTAAAAGTAGCACAAATTTCAAGAAAACTAGAATGATGTAAGTTTAGATCTTCACTACGTATCCCTCCAAACTGATTATTTTGTACCATTTAGATAATAATAGGTTTAAGCTCAAATGAATTAGCAGTGACATCAGGGTTTTGAATAGTTAAGTGAAGTTCATCTGCTGTTGGATTAGCATAATCTTTTTAAAGGACTTTGCCTATTTTCATTTATTTGAAAATATGAAAGTTTGAGAACTAGCAATGGTACAAATTTGTTTGAGAGCATACGTTAAGTATACGACCGCTCTACATCTCCGTTAATATATGCAAATTAGTATTGTCTAGAGTTTTGGTGGATCTGGGAGCATCGCTCAACTTAATGAGTCTACCAACATTGACTCAATTGGATGTTGTAGCTTAAGAGCTTACAGCAAAAAAAATGATTTTAAGATGATTTAACTAGAAGGGATAAAGAGCCCTTGGATCAATTACACTACTAATGAAAGTTTGAGAACTAGTAAAAAACACAAAATTCCACATCATCTATGTGGAGACCTCTTTCAATGTTTTACTGAGACAACCCTGGATTCATGATCAAAATATGGTTTCGTCGTCTCTACACTAATGCATCCAATATTTTAAAGATGGGCAATAACATTGTATTAAGGGAGAATTACAACCATTTTTAGGTTATGAAGTAGGTATCCATGAAAATGCCACCTACTATGCAGCTCTAAAGAGAAATGTATTTTCTCGTAAAATTGTAGCAAATGATGTACAAGATTTAGAAGAATAACAAAGAAGAGGTCATTCAACTCCGCTTCGATGATCTACTACAATTCCTTCACAAAAAGTTGTTAGAGGTTCTTTTAGCCCATACACCCGAGATCGAGGTCGGGGACGTAGATGAGGAAGAACTAATGTGATTGTTGAATGAACTAGGCCAACCATCAAGATCGACATGGAAGAAAGTTTTGTTGAAAAAAGCTATAATGAAGAAATGATGATGACAAAATAGGAGAAACCAGAGTATGAAATTTTCTTGGAAGACTTGGAGAAAGATGACTATGAGTCGATGTATGATCGGATCAACAACTATGTAATGCCACGACCCATACTCCAATCCACCCACAAAATTTTGAGAGTTTAGAGGTCAAGGAAGGTCGTAGTGTTGGTTTGAAGTTGATCAAGTTTTACGATGCTTACCCTTCTATTAGTTCTGAAAATCATGTAAATTTGGAAGAGGATTTTAATGAATTAATGGAATTACCTTTTGGTTACTTTTCTCCTTGTGCACAAAAGCTAATTTAACAGGGATATGTGCCAAAAAAATTGCCAAAAGATAAGCTACAACTTTTTGAGAAATCATGGAATGTTAAAATTTAAACTCCTAACTCAAAATAAGGTCTCACATTATGTATTGTAGGACCAGTCGATGACTAGGAATTTTGCATGGTTGTAACTAGTGGATTGGAAGAGGATTGCCTTGTTTAGAGGATCACTAAAGATCAATTAATAGATGATATCCCACTGAAATTTAAAGAATAAATTAAGTCAACAGTGGATGAATTGAAGGAAATCAATCTTGGGACTGAGGAGCAGCCCTGACCTACCTTTACAAGTTGTCTACTCAATGAGAAAGAATCCACAAAATTGATAAAATTATTATTGAAGTTTATAGATTGCTTTTCTTGGAGTTATGATGAAATTTCAGGGCTATTAGCAAAAGGTGTAGTTTGTAAGCTTAGGGTAGACAAAGATATGATCTTAGTAAAATAAGCCCCAAGAAGAATGCACGTTGAGATAGAGCAACAAGTCATTGCCGAGGTAAAAAAATTAATAGACACTAAGTTTGTGCAGGAAGAAAAAAACCTCACATCGTTAGCCAATATTTTACCAGTTAAGAAGAAAAATGGACAAATCTGTGTATGTGTTGAATTGAGGGATTTAAATATGGCATGTTTAAAAGATGAGTTCCCATTACTGACATGAGAATTAATGGTGGACATTGCATCAACACATGATATTTTCTCTTTCATAGATGGATAATCAGATTATAACCAAATCAATATGGCTCCAGAGGATGCAACACTTATAGCTATTAAGAATCCGATTGGGATCTTTTACTACACAGTGATGTCACTCAAGTTAAAGAATGTTGGAGCAACATTACAACAAGCGATGATGAAGATCTTTGAAGACCTCATTCACAACCAAGTGGAGTACAACATGGATGATATAGTCATCAAAAGCAAATAGAAAATATACCATTTGTATGATTTGAGAATAGTGTTTGAACGATAATGAGAATACAATCTAAAGATGAATCCCTTAAAGTACGTCTTTGGCGTCACCTCCAGGAAATTTCTAGGATCCTTTGTCCTTTGTCAGAGAATCGAGATAGACACAGAAAAGATTATAATTATCTTAAAATTGCCTCCTCCCAAAACCTTAAAAGAACTACACTCCTTCCAAAAAAAGTTGGCATATTTGAGATGCTTTTTTTTTAATCTCTCAGGTAGGTGTCAGCCCTTCTCAACATTAATTCAAAAGGAAGCCAAATTCATTTAGAAAGAGAAATTGCAACGAGCCTTTGAGGATGTTAAGCGACACTTAATGACATCTCCAATTTTGACAGCCCCTATCATGGGAAAACTGTTGATACTTTGTACCATGGACTTAGATGTTCTCTTCGAGCTATGGTAGCTTAGGTCAATGGCAGGGTAAGGAAAATGCATTCTACTACTTGAGTCGGCATCTAACATCGATGGAGGTAAAGTATCCGCCTATTTTGAAGCATTGTATAGCCTTAATTCTTGCCACCCAAAAGCTTAGGCATTACATGCTTTTGGATAAAATTACTCCTATTTTGAAAGTTGATATGTTGCAATATTTGATGACCAACCAACACTTTTCGGTATCTAACAAGGTGGTCAATGATTTTATTGAAATTCGATATAGCTTTTGTCCTTCTTCACCCTATCAATGGATAAATTTTAACAGATTTTCTTGCAGTGTACCCACCCACTGTTAATTTGGTTGCCACTCAATGATGAGTTGTAAAATATGTAGATACTATAAGTAGAACCGTCCAGTGCCAGACAGTAGGAAATGTATTTTAATGGGGTTTCATCAGCCAGGAACGGTAAAGGATCAAAAATGGTTATACCAGGAAAAGCAGGATTTGGGTTGATTTTCATCAAGCTAGATAAGGTTATGTTGAGATTTTCCTACCACCTGACAGAGTTGTGTACAAACAACGAAGCAAAATATGAAGCATTAATCACTGGGTTCGAATTGGTAATTTTGATGGATATAACAGATATTTTTTTAATATGGCGACCTACATCACGTCACCCAACAAGTTTCCAGGCAATACAAGATTTTGAAGCTAAGGTAAGCTGAATACCACCGTTACACAATGAAACTGTTATAGCAGATCCCCAATGTAAATCTGCATTGGATTCCTCGATGAGATAACACCCATGCTGAAGCTCTAGGTAAACTTGCCATGAACTGACATGTTCACAAGAGGATTACATCAAAATTACAGTACAAGGATGACGAGTTTTCTCTCAGATCTACCTCAAAAATTTACATAAACTTAAGAAAGAAGAAGGAATAATGATTGCAGTTGCTGACATTAATAAAGACTTGCACAAGCCTTTGATAGAATATTTGCAAACTGGAAAGCTGTCAGAGGAAAAGTCCGAGGCATATCACATCACGAGAAGAGCTATGTCATATGCTCTAGTGGGTGATATCCTCTATAGAAGATCATTCAATTAAATGTTGCTGCAATGTCTAAGCAGAACAAAAGCGCAGAATAATGTCAAGTAAGTACATGTCAGACTGTGTGGTGGTCACCACTTAGGACTGAAGATGAAAATGAAGATTAAAAGATGTCGGTATTATTAGCCAGCAATGATACTCAATTGCATGGATACAGCTAAAAGGTGTCACCTTTGCCAAGTGCATCGGGTGGTCTTACACCAACCTTTGAATGAACTACACCCCACCGTCACCTCGTGGCCACACGAATGCTGGGGCACGGACATAATATGTCTGATAGACCCTTTATCCTATAAGGGACACAGATTTATTCTTATCTCTATGAATTACTTCTCCAAGCGAGCAGATGCATTTCTGTTATGAGAGGTTACAACACATCATGTTCGGTAATTTGTAAGAGCCACATCGTCTTACTTTTTGGTGTACCTGGTAGCGTGATTTTTGACAACAGGACAACCTTCAAGAGCATAAAGATCAATAACTTCATCCAAAGACAAGGGATAGATTGGAGGTACTCTAAAATTTACTATCCCAACACAAACAACCTAGCTGAGAACTTCAATAAGAGGCTCACACAAATCTTAAAGAAAACATTGAAAGAAGACACAAGAGATTGGCATAATAAACTGTTACAAGCTTTGTGGGCCTACCAGACAATGTTCATAACCCCACTCATTGAACACCTTACACACTTGTGTACGGGTCTGAAGTCATGTTACTGGTAGAAGTCTAGAAACCACCTCTCAGTGTCATCTACGCCAATAAAATCACAATATAAGAAAGTGCAAAACTCAGACTTAAAGAGTTAGAAAGTCTCGAGGGAAAATGACTAGAAGCACAACAGTATTTTGATCTCTACTAAGCGAGGATGATGCAGACACATGTTAAATGGGTTTGCCCGAGGTCATTAAAAGTTGGTGACCTTGTTCTTTTTCTCAAAAGACCTATTCTTATACACCGCAAGATAGTTAAAATTTTTGAACTAATTTGGGAGGGACCATTTTTCATAGAAAAGGTATATTCAAAAGGATCTTACATGTTGGTGGATGATGCACCAAAAATATATGCAATTTTAGACCTACTTTTTATACCCATTTAGGTGATGTTGCACTATAAATGAAGGTATTTTTCATGTTTTGTGGCAGGTTATTGATTTTTTGAACTTGAAGCAAAACGGAAGCAAAAAGGATGGAATTTGGAAAAAAAATAGAGATTTAGAAGAATTACTCAGCTCCGATGACTCCAGAAGGATGTTGGACGACACAAACTTATACAAAGGATGCAGAACAAGAGTCAGCACCAACAGCACCAGGCTTGGCACCAACTATGCCATTTGATAGATACTTGAGAATTAATAAGTGGAGCACTGCACCGACAGCACCAAGATGGGTGTTGACGACGCTTATGTTGGTAGAAAACCTGTCTTTAGAAGATTCGATTAATTTGGATGCTTTTTGAACATTTTTTGGATGAACCTATTGAAGAACCAACCTAGACTCTTTTTAGGGCCAAAATTTGATCAGAAAACCCCCTCCCCTTTGCAACATTTCAACTTCTTTCACTCAATTCAGTTTTCCTCTTTACACACCTAATTTCCACGTCATTCCACACTATTAGTTAGTTATTATTTTTATAATTTTAAGTTTTAGTGGTAAGTTTAAGTGTGAATTCTTCTTTAAGAAATCTTAGAGAGGAAGAGAAGTGAGATTTTTCTTCTTCCTACATTTCCTAAGAGAGGCTACAAAGGATTTGCTTTGAGAAACAATTTCAGATAAGTGTTGTTGGTTTATTATTGTTGTACAAACTTTCTTTTATATATAAAATTTGGGTTTTATTGTATCTTTCTCATGAAGTCTGAGTAGTTTCCTTTATCTTTCTCCCTACTCTGAGAGTGAAGTGAAGAGATGATGTGGATGTGCCAATGTTAAAATTGAAGATAAATTGTGATGGTGTTTCAACTCAACTTTTAATTTACTTTTTGATCTGGTCAATTGAATTTTTAAAATATGTTATGAAACATATGATCAAGGAAATGGAGGATGAGTTCTATAACAGAGTGAGAATCAAATTTAAGTGCATGAAGGAGTATTTAGTTCATGGAATTAAGTGTGAATAAATAAGAAAATATACTTTGTTAGGTGTAGAATTGGAGATTTCTAGGGTGATAGACTAAAAATCCTTAATTTGATCTTAGTGTTTAAAAACTAAAGCGAGAGTTAGCCTTTAGGGGAAGGCATGTGGGAGCTCTAAAGTTGGAGCCAATATCCTCATAGCCTAGCTATAGATTTAGGGACTAAAGCTAAGATTAACCAATGATTTTCTATAACAACGAATTAGGGTAGAGAATTAAAATTGCTCCTATTTGGCACAATACATATTTTAACCATTTATCTCATATCATTTCACCAAAAACTCTTTGTAGTGCGAAAAATTCTTTTTCATATTAGAAAATTTCATCACATAAACATAGTTTAGTAGTTATTAATTTTAAACCTTGCTTTTAAATTATGCTAGTAGTTAATAATTTAGCTTTGATAGTATGTTAAACATTTGAAATTGGTAACAGTAATTTCGTTTGATTTTTGTAATTTTTGCTATTTATTTTATCATTTCAAATTTAAACCTTCCCATAGGATCAATATTTGAGACTTAAACATAAAGTCTTATATTACTTGATAACGATATGATTGCTTGCTTAGAATCCCAATCTTAAGAGCTTAACGTTATTGTTACTAAAATACCACATCAAGTTTTTGGCAATGTTGTAAAGTAGAGTCAACTTTATAAATTTTACATAACTATATTAAACCTGAATCAGTGGATTTTTTAGGTGAAAGACCCATGTTGTCAGTTAATGACCGCTACTTGAAGATATATTAGTCAACGTGACGATTGATTGGAATCAACCTTTTGAAATTTTGATTTTTATTGGGTTATTTATTTGGCTAAGCGTCTGTGACTGGGTCAAAAATTTTGTACTAAAATTAACCTAAAAAAATGAAAGTTTTGGAATTTGTTCACTTTAATTTCCTCTCTTTGTCTATAATTTTGAAATTCCATTAAATTAAATTAAACCAAATGAGAAATTTTCACCCGTATAAATTAAAATTTTTATTTAATGAATGCTTCACTTTTGTTCTTGTTCGTGCTGAATTTTAGTGCACTGATGTTTTTCTGTCTTCTATGAGAAAAATTTCGAGATGAAAGCTGATTTTTGCTTTTAAAGACGACTTGAATCTCACACTGAACAGAGAAAGGACACCTAAGGGAGGAATTGTAGACTTTGACTTAGACTTTGATCTGGTCAACGTGAACTATGAGGGTCCCTTGATTGACATAATCAATTGTCATGGGAAAAAAAGATTGTCATTGCTGCTGAGGATTACTACTAAAGAAGACTGCTCACTAAAGGGGAAGAAAGTGATAACGCCAAAATTTCAATGGAAGGCACTAGTCCTTTGTTGTCCATGATAATTACACCAATAGGAAATTTAGTCAGTGCTGATGAGGAAAGAGTGTCAGATGGACCACTAAGAAGAGCACAGTGTTGTAATGCTAATCGCTGCAAGCATAGATGTTTTCTAGGTGAGGAAAAGAGATCCATGAAATGGGTAGAAAATACACTCACCTTGATTCTTGAGGGAAAAATTTATGATCCATGCAAGAGAGAGACTTCTTCTAATATATCTGCTATGGAGGAATACTCTAAGCTTTTTGTGGAGTAGATACTACCAGTGATTTTGGGTGAACTTTATAGTGGTTGCTAGATGAACAACATTGAGCTTCCTGTACAATCATTAATAAGAGGAGCATTCGTGGAATTCCCAACATGCAATGTTCTCCATTTAGATCACTACAGTTATTTCGAGGAGTTCTTAGTCATCGACACAGGATGCTAGGAGATAGCTTACCCAGACACTGAGTCATATATTTCATTATCTACAGAGCCAAGTCAGACATGGAATCCTACAGATGTTGAGATGAGGAAGCCATCTTGAAGATCTCAATGGATTCCTATGGCAGAATTGAAAATAATGAACAGAGTTAAGAAGCAAGAATTTGAATTCTATGAAAAAATCTAACGAAAGTTTGTCAACATTCTGGAAGGCCTGAAGCTGTATAAAGGGGTCTTCTCTAAAAATGATGAAAGAAGAATCCTTGATTCTGTATTTAACCTGAGGGATAGGGGTTGAGCTAGTTTGCTAACGAACAAAACTTACTCAGAGTCACAGAAATGGATTTGCGTAAAAGGCAGGATAACCATCAAGTGCAGTTGCTGCTATAACTTTGTCAAAGATAAGAAGGGGAACCCCTCGGGTATCCTCAGATATGATGAGGTAGATCCTCTACCTTCTGAGATAGAGAGAATGATCGAAAGTATGGTCAGATGGAGTAAGCTACCAGCGGACTGTATTCCAAATAGTTGTATAATCAATATCTATGATGAAGGAGATTGTATCCCTCAACATATAGACCACCATGATTTTGTAAGGCCCTTCTGCACGGTGTCCTTCTTGAGTCGAACTATTATTCTATTCAAAAAAGAGTTTGATGTTGTTAGCCTTAGAGAGTTCAGAGAATCTGTCAAGGTTCTCTTACCAATGGGTACTAACTATGAAGGGAAATGGAGCAGACCTAGCCATGCACTGCATTCCGAGGGTACGACACCGCAGGGTGTCTATGCCATTCACAAGAATAGATGACAGTAAAGTATAGCATGGATTCCAACCGGATCCAAAGTTTGAACAACTGCACCCATACGAGCTTTGAGATGATTGCCCCTCGAAGTAAACATAAAAGGAATTCTTGTCCTGGAGCATGGATTAGTAGGCCATCCTGATTAAGAGCTCACCCCATCGAGTAAAAACAGACAATCAGTGGATACTTTTTATACACAGTCATGATGTAGTAAATATGATATGAAAATTATCCGATGTGGTCGATACATAGTATGTGTTCAACATATGATATTTTGGATATATTTAGCTTGTTGTCTCTTTTGATGCTTCAACATGTATTAAGTCTGTAACACTTGTTTGAAGCAGATTAATGAAATTTCATGCAGATTTCAACATATTTGTCAAATTGTACTTTTTGTGCGATTGATAAAGAGTCATGGAACTATACGTTGGTTCTGAATTATATTGAATGAAGAACAAAACAATGAATGTCTGATTTTAAAATTCAAAATATTTTTGAAACTCAATCAACCAATAAAAATAAATCTTGGAAAATGTACTTTAATAATTAAATGTGATAAAGAAAATAAGAAAAGAAAATGATAAATTTGTTGAGTTTGTTTTTCTCAAGTTCAATGCTTCTTACACTTCGATTTTTCAGCACGACTATCATTGTCTGCACCAATTTCTTCACATCCTCGCGAAGTTTCACACTCTGCATAAAATATAACAAATTTTCCTTACCAATGTCAATCTTCACATACCAAAAATCTACGAGCTTGACACCATAAATTCTTTATGTTATTTTCATGTTGCTCTCAGGGTCAGTACCGAGATTCTGATTCCCTTTCTTCTACCTATTAGGTTGCATGTGAGTCATCGAGCTTTCCTTCCCAACACTATGACATGTTTTCGATCAGCACTTGAGTTGGATGTGTGTCATCAAGCTTTCCTTCTCAATCTGGTCTTTTAACCACCTCTTACATTGGATGTGAGTCAATAAGCATTTCTCTCTAACGTGACACAAATCTTTGAGATAAGTACAAGAACACGTTAAATGGAGTAAGACATCCTATTACCATTCTGCGAGATCAATCTAAGGCCACCTTAAAAGAAGTAAGGCATCTAATTCTCTACACAAATCTTTGAGATAGGTTTAAGAGCACCTTAAAAAGAGTAAGGCATCCTGTTCTCATTCTTGAGATTAGTCTAAGGACACCTTAAATGGAGTAAAGCATCAAATTGCCTACACAAATCTTTGAGATAGGTTTAAGACCACTTTAAATGGAGTAAGGCATCCTATTCTCAATCTTTGAGATATGTATAAAACCACCTTAAATGGAGTAAGGCATCCTATTCTCATTCTTTAAGATTGGTCTAAGGCCACCTTAAATGGAGTAAGACATCTGATTCCTTACACAAATCACCGAGATAGGTTTAAGACCACCTTAGACGGAGTAAGAAATCATATTCTCAATCTTCAAGATTGGTCTAAGACCACCTTAAATAGAGTAAGGCATCCTATTCTCATTCTTCAAGATCAGCCTAAGGCGACCTTAAATAGAGTAAGGCATCCAAGTTTATACACAAATATTTGAGATATGTTTAGGGCCGCCTTAAATGGAGTAAGACAACCTATTATCATCTTGCGAGATCAGTCTAAGGCCACCTTAAATTGAGTAAGACATCTGATTCTCTATGAAAATCTTCAAGATAGGTATAAGTCCACCTTAAATGGAGTAAAGAAGCCTATTCTCATCCTACGAGATCCGTCTAACGCCACCTAAAATGTAGTAAGGTGTCTAATTGTCTACATAAATCTTTGAGATAGGTTTAATAACACCTTAAATGGAGTAAAGCATTCTATTCTCATTCATTAAAATCTACCTATGACCACCTTAAATGGAGTAAGTTGTGGATTCTCTAAACAAATCTTTGTGATAGTTTTAAGACCACTTTAAATGGACTAGGGCATCCTATTCACATTCTTCGAGATCGGTCTAAGGCTACCTTAAATGTAGTAAGGCATCATATTCTTTACACAAATCTTTGAGATAGGTATAAGACCACCTTGAATGGAGTAAGCCATCCTATTCTCATTTTTTGAGATCGATCTAAGGCCAACTTAAAAGGAGTAAGGCACCTGATTCTCTAGACAAATCTTTGAGATAGGTTTAAGACCACCTTCAATGGAGTATGACATCCTATTCTCATTCTTTGAAATCGGTTTATGTCCACTTTAAACTGGAGTAATGCATCTGATTTTCTACACATTTTCCTTTGAGATAGGTTCAAGACCACCTTAAATGGATTAGGGCATCCTACTCTCATCCTGCAAAATTAGTTTAAGACAACCTTAATTAGATTAAGGCATTTGATTCTCTGCATAATTTCCTCAAGATAGGTTTAAGACTACCTTAAATGGAGTATGGCATCTGATTCTTAGTTTAGAATTGATACCCAAATTTCAGTTCCCTTTTGTAGTCAGCACTTAGATACTGATTCCCATCCTCTGAAGCACTTAAAACCTGACATTTTGAAATCTACCTTTTAATCTACATGACAGATCTAAACCCTCATTTTTGCTGGGATATTCACTTGCTAATTCCCTAGTGGAAATAACTGTCACTCAATTCTCCACTTCTCACTATGTTTGTTGACTTTGAAGTCTGTGTTGGTTTGTTGATCTCGTCGGTGAACCCCAATACGTGAGGTGGGCTTGCCGAGCACACCACAATTATTGGGGGTCCATTTTTTCACCTCAGTTTTGGTTGAGGTCTAGTTTTTCTTCTTTTGTAGCCTAGGGTCTAGCCATAAGACTTTCGTGTTTACTATTCCTAGAGGACTAGAAAAGAACCCTCATCATTAGAAATTCTAAACTCCCCTTTGCTCAACTTGAAGCTTCATATATTGGTCCTAGTCTCTAGCACTTATTAGGTAGGGCCAATATGAGGGAGCTCAAGGAGAGTTCCCAATGGATTGCTTGAACTGAGGGTTAGCCCTTCGGTGGTGTGGTCTTGGTTGCTCTAACACACACACTTGCACATTACACTTTCACTCACTGCCTTAAGCCCAAGCTTAGCTGATTTTGATCACTTAACCCATTTGGGAGACTCATGTAGATGGTCCCCTAGATCCTTAGCCCTAGGCTAGTGTTTAGCTAGGACCAGTACATGAAGGGCCCAAAGTAAGGATTTCTATTGGTCCATGGCTCATGTAGGGTGATTGACACCCAAATTTTATTAAAATGTCAAACTTAGCCTTTTCCCCCAAATCCACCCAATTTACCAAATTTCCCTTGAAATCCCGAAATTAGCCAAAATTCCCAAAATTACCCAAAATACTCAAATTTGCCCAAAAATCATCTCAAACCATTTCAAACCTATCAAATTGCCCAAAACTTCCTATAAAGTATCCAAACTTACCAAGATAGCCCTCATTTTGCAAAGCTTACCAAAATATCCTTAGTGACTCGAATTGTCCCAACGCCTTCCAAATCACTTCAAATGTCCCACAAATCAATTTAAACCACTTCATTGAGCACAATTTGATCAATTTGACCTATTTTGACCAAAATCCCCAAATTGCTTTTAAAGGCCCAATTACCCTAATTCACCCGCAATGTCCACCAATTTGATCCAAATCTTCCCCAATTTCAATATTAAACTCAAATTAATTATGTTTAGACTTGATTGAAACCCAGTCCAAGCCCATTTGATCCACATTTGAGTTCAATTTCAACCCAAACAAAATGCCCCAATTTGACCAAAAACTAAAATCTCACTCAATTGAACCCCAAATCTATCCAATTGCCACAATTTTGAATCATAAATTCTTTAAAAAACTCCAACATATCAGATTGAGCCTTAAATTGACCTTGGTTAGACCCCAATTTTACTCAAGGTCAGCTTGAATGAAAACCCTCAATTTTCCCCAAATTGGTATGTCTCCAAATTCAACCAAACTGAACCCCATAGCACCAAAATTTCCATTCAATTTCTTTCTAAAACTCATCATGTGGACTAATTTAAACAATTAATTGGGCCTAGCCAAACTTTAGCCCAACTCAAACCCAAGTCTAAACCAACACACCCAAAATTGACCAAATGATCAATATCCTTCAATTTGACCCTCTAAATCAATTCTAAATCACTCCAAATATTTTCCAAACTCTTTGTTTCAATCATCCATATCATCTTGATCAATAAATTTAGCTAAATGTTATTGTTAGCCCATGTCAAACCCAACATCAAGCAAATTTCACCCAAATTGAACCCATGCAAGAAATTTGATTAAGCCATGTCAAATTGATCAAAACAAAGCCTCTACAACAACTTTCTAGGTCCTAGCAACCAGGCTAGACTCACCTAGCTCATTGTACATGGGATATGGACCAATGGTCCCTTGATTAATGAGATTTCACCCCATTTTGGCCTAAAATCAATTATCTTAACAATCATACCTTACCATTAGTGTTTAACCATCATTAAGCACCCCGTGACCTCCAAGAGCCCAAAACTGACTGAATTTTGGCCAGCCACCACCTCAGCCATAGGAAAAAGCCAGCCAAAGGGATCCCCAAATGTCCAAATCTTAAAATTAAACCTTCCTAAGTTGGTTAAGCCCCATTGGCCATTAGAGCATTCCTTTCCTCCACCTGAGCAAGCTTTAACACCTAATTCCTTGCTCTGTGCATCTCCACATAGACATGGTTATAAATGGAGCTCTCCACAACCAAAGAGAACAGAGCTTGAAGCCTTTGGCAAACTCTGCCAAAATCTTACTAGAGCCTCTCCAAACCTTTTTAAGTTTAATCACCTTTCTCTCAACCACTCACGACACTCCACAGAGCCAATTTATCACTGAAATTTACCCAATAAAAAGGATAGATTTGTTCATAGCTTCACAGTGAGCCAATCTCCAATTAACTATGTACAAACCATCCCATAAGTGAGAGGAGTTGATTCACTAAAAAAGCCCCATCACATAGAGCCTCTAGCATAGTCTAGACCACCACCTGAAATCAACCTTACTCGAAATAATACCAAGGAAATTCACCATAGCCAAGGACTTCATTTAGAGGTTCATTGGACTCATTCAAAGCTACTACAACCAACTGATTGAGGCCTCCCCTCTAATACAATGGTATTGAACTCTCTCCTCAAACCAAGCTTAAATTGATAATTCGTGCATATAAAATATATTTCATAGCATTGTAACCATATGGATGTATTCATTTTGAGTAAATGAAGGTGTAGGAACAAACCCTATGTAATTTTTTTTAGTATGGAGAGAGATCTTAAAGTTTGAAGCTTAACGGCTAAAGGGTTAGGTTAATAGGGGACGATGAACGGATGTTGTCCCTTTCAGCATTTATGCAATGGAGGGTCGTGATGGAGTTGGACGCGAATATGGTGCGGTACAGCGAGCTGACAAAGCAACTACATGGCTGGTGGCATCGAATGGTGGAGCACCGCATTAAAAGCTTGATATATACGAGGATCCAGTCAGTGTCGTGGTGCTTAAATAGAAAAATGGTCCTTTTTCTGAATTTTCTATATACTAGAACTTTGAAAATCAACATCTTTTCATAGAAATATCATAAAAATAATTTAAAATTACCCTATTGCTCAGTTAACAGAGGAAAATAATGTGGACAAAAAATAAAAATTATTAGTTGACTCTTTGATTTTTAATTAATTAAATACTCTCTGAGGTATTTCAATTCATTTTGGCTAAGCATTGCTCACCACAACTTGAAATTTTTAGAGATTATTTCTCATTATAGAGGCTGCATTCTCTGATTTTTCCAAAGTCAGAGAACATCTCTGTGCTTCTAACCCTTATTTTCAAGCAAATATGGTTGTTTTGGCTTAAATTAGTTACATAAATCAAAATACCACTTGGAAAATTATGGGATAAATTTTAGTAGGTTTCCTGTCATCACAGAAGCTTAGAAAAAATATTATGATTGCTTGAATAATTTTGTACATTTCTATATTTAAGTAGGTGTGTACATGTTATATTAATTTATGTAAATTAAATATTGATAAGAAATTAACAAAATTAATCCCAAATTGTGCATAAAAAGCATGTTAACCCATTATGAAAATTTGGAAATTATTTGATAAAGTTTAAGAACTAAAGTTCTTTTTTTAGGAAACATTGTATTTTTGTACAAAAAAATTATATTAAATTAAATACACTTAGAAAAATTATGAAATGTGGTTTTCTGAGTTTCTTATGATTGGAAGCACTTAAGAAAAATAAAAGTTATTTTTGATAAAATATTTTATTTTTGAGCTACATTTTAAATTAAAAATAATTAAAAATAGTTAAAAATTCCCAAAATACAAAAATATTTCAAAATGTGCCTAATTGCTTCTTAATCACTTTGGACTCATCAAAAAATTTTTCCTAATTTTTCTAAGTTAAAAAGAAAATTTTTAAAGGCTTGAAATGTATTTTCCTTATTTTCTCATTAAAAATAATTATAATAAGTAAATTGAAAATCATAAAAATAAAAAAAATTGTTTCTCTAAGTTGTTTGATCTTAGAGAGGCTTAATAAAAATATAAAAATAATTTTTTGTAATTAAGTTGTATTTTTTGAATAATTAAAACATTCTTTTGAAGTTAATAAATAATTAAATAATAATTAAAATTTAATTTGGAAAATAATGGTATTTTGTCTAAGTGATTTGTTTGACCTAGGGGATCCTCTAATAATTTTCCCCATGAACAAAACTTTTACTTTGATTGATTAAATAATTCAATATTGAAATTCCTATTTTTCAAGGTTTAAGTATTTATTTAAGTTAAATAAATTTTTGAAAAAACCACATTTTCTCCTCTGATGTTTTAAGTGCCCCATGGGCAGGGTACTCGAAAACCTTTAAAGTCACTTAAATTATGCTTAATAAATTATGAGGTGAAGAGCTCCAAGGGCAAAGTGATAATTTTATATTTTGATGATTTAATCAAAATTTAAGATTAACCAAAGGGAAGAACGAGTAATTTTGATCCTAATGAATATGTTAGGATGATTGAAACATAATGTGAAAAAGTTAGAAACCAACCTGCCACCTTTCCATGATAAGAATAAAATTGAAGTTTGTTAAATTAGCAGGACATGGAAGTTGAAAAAAAATTAGATGATTCTCGGTGATGGGCTTAAGTTAGGGAGATGATATGTAACTTATTTTATGTCCATAATTAATGATGGTCTAATCTCTTAATCAAAATTCATATCACTTAAACTAAAATTCTAAGTTTTTCTATTCTTTTTCTGATTAAGATTGTTAAAGGTTTCGTAGTGATCTAGGCTTGGTATTTGAATTCATTTAATGGGATTTAGAAGGATAACATGATTGATGATAAACCCTTTTTAGAACTACAAGCCTAACCTTAGTGGTGGGTACAAAATCTTTAAAAACCTAAACTTGTCTTAGGGGCATTCACCCGTATAATTTTTAAGTGAAATATCAACTGATTAATTGAGTACCATATCCTTTGGATGATTAAATTGTCAAGATTCACTGAGTAGTATGGTAATTTTAATTTTACTTGGGATGATTAATAGAACAATATGATAAGTTCAAAATGAACTGAAATGTTTTAAGAAATCATAAAGCAGTTAAGGGTCATTCCCTAATCACTTTCAAATCTCTTGGACGTTTTGAAGGACAAATTAAACTTGTTGCATTTTGTTCTAAAATCATCCACTAAGATCTTTCAAGACTTATTAAGTCATAAGTTTGAGGTCTCTTAAATACACCTTCATATACTCCTGCAATTTAAATTTATTGTAAAATTATATACACGTTGCAAAAGCTAATATTTCAGGTGATGGAACGGGAATAATCAATAGGTAGGCTTTTGTGTTATTGCATTGGAATTTAAATTTATTTACTTTTCTGTGTCTCTTGTTTCTTACTTGTAGACTTTCATGTTAAATAACAAGGCCACCCTGCATGTCAAGAGCGAAACTTTTAGGATAACCGCAAAAGTAAAACCAAAACTAAAATTAAGAAATCAAAACATGATAAAATTCACCGTTACAACGGTCAAAATATAAAACAACTCAAAAATTTATCTCAAACAAAAGAAAATTTTCAACTAAATTAAGACATCTCTATCGGATGATCAGGAATCCATTGGAGGAGGTAACCTAAGGTTGCTAACAAGATTTCCCACATTCTAAATAAAACTATGGAACTCATTGAGTTTAGTTTATAAAATTCAATTTGACTAAGTGAATCTGAAGAAAATAGTGATGTTGTAATGAGGGAAACATAGGATACTAACCGGTCTTACTCTAATCAACTTTAACTGCCCTCATGATTGAACTTCAACCTGTCATTTAAACCTTTAAACCTTAGAATTTAGTACTATCATTTCACCGAGGAGGCTGGAGCTAGCTTTGTGGGTAGCCTTCTGCAACAAATATCTACAACAGCAACACATCCTTCCTAAGAATTAAATAACAAGCCATAGGATTTTGAGGTTGTCCGCCTAGTGCGAAATAAATCCTTAACTTTTTCTTTAGGCCTTTGTATTGCTCTGCTATATAATTTAAGACCTAACATGGTTTAGAATTTCGAGGTTATCAATTGTCACGACCTAAATCCTCACATCTTTCAGGCAATTTGTGTGATCATCTCACACAAGTGTAACCCTAACTAATAAAAAATGCACGATGACACACGTAAGTTCATCTTAAAGTTGAACCAAAACCATAAGATGACTTTGGAAGTCACTAAGATTCTCCATAAGATCCATGACATCCCCTAGTTTTTCTTCCTTTGGATTCCAAATATAAATGTTCCAAATTTGAGCCAATCCAATTTCACACATTTTTGTTCGATCTTTTAAAAAGTCCTACCCTTTGAAATTCTTGAAGACAATATCTCCTGATTTAATTAACTATAAGGGCTTGCCCTTATAGGAAACTTTTAAGAACCCAGCTTAACATAAACCCTGTTAATTTTTTTGTATCAAATAACGGAACTTCTCAGTCAACATAAAAATGGTTTTTTTTTGTAGACATAAACGGATGTCATAAATTCTTTAGCTTATTTAATTGAGCCCTTACCAATAAGTAGTGTGTCCACCCTTCGGGATAGATGTGTTGCTTGCAGTATGAGACCCATTTATTTAAACTACTGAGGATATAAGAGGCCCGGTCTTATATTTTCAAAATTTAAAATACTACCTTTTCTGATATCCATTCCGGTAGCCTACAATTTCAATTTGGCGATAGACTGCTGTTGGACTCACTGTTACCATGTCTGTCATACTGTCTGTCATGGGAAAGGAATAGAAAGTTATGATTGAAGAACATTTAGTTGATGAATTTACTGCCCCACCATTAGTATTTTAGATTGGATCTAGCTCAAATACTATGTTGTTAACCAGATCACAAAAAAGAAATTGTAGCCGAAGGGTTTACAGGACTTCCAAGACACAGGTTACAGAAAAACACCAATTTATAAGATTCCTCACCAGAAGGAACTCAGACTGCCTGAGACCTCCCCATTCCTTCGAGGGAGTAGGTTTCATCTACTGATGGATACCACTGAATATGGGAGCAATCATACAATTGTTGCTGCTCTCCCATCACCCCATGGTCTTGGTGAAGAAAGGAAGAAGCCACTCCTATCACCAGAGTCCGTACAGTATTCGAGAGATTCATTGCTAAGGAAGGGTGTTCTCTTGTTGAGTTACTGAAGCGAGTAGGATGTGCAGTGCTACCCCATATGAAGAAAGAAACTTTTATAGTGGTTAGATCTGCCTGTTTGTCCCAGAAATCAGTTGAGGTTTTGCCAGCTTGTATTCTTGTTAGATTCCACCTGGAAAGCCGAGCGAGTGTCATTGTACATACCATTGATGTTGCTCCAGGCCATGTAGAACATCAACCAGTCAATTCACATGTGGGCCTGAGATTCCTACCTATATGAAGAAAGATAATGGGAGGAAGTTACCTGATGATGTACTTGGTCCACACCGTGGGGAGCATTCCTCTCTTCAATGCACTGCTGCCTCTGTCGAGACACTCCATCTCAAAGCATCACCAAAAAATAAGAAGGTATGGATACCAAAGGTTACGCACCAATACCATTTAATGAGCCCGTAGAGCAAGTTTGTGGGATTATGCAAAGGTTTGCAGTATCAAATGTTGTTGCAACTATCACTATCAAGTCTAATGTGTGGAGGGAGGATGCTCAAGATAGTCCTTCAGATGTCAAGATAATTCAGGAAATAATTTTTGAAGAAAATTTGAAAATCTTAGAGCGAGATTTTTGAATTGGCCAAAGAACATGGGGTGACTGTCGATGATGAATATTTTAACTTTAATGATTATCTCGTTGAGAAGTTTATGGTTATTAATATCATCGAGACTAGAGCCGCTTCTTCTACGTGCAAAGCCCAACCACTTATCAAAGGGAATGCCAAAGATGACTTGCACTTGGTTGTTTTGTTAAGAGATGAGCAGATAAACTAGATGGAGAAAAGAATGGAAGAGATGACTGCCACCACAGCCTCCATAGCTACAATGCATGGACAATCCCAGTCACAACAATTGGCTTCTCCATAGGTCAACCACCCACAGATTGTTAAGATTACAGATGAAATGAGAGAGGTCGCCTCTTCTAACAGAGACAATCTTCAGAAGAAAAACTCCTCCCATAGTGTAATACCAGAGAAGGATATCAAGAAGATGGTCGAACAACATGTTTGGGAGGCTTTAAACCAGTCTAAGGGTGGTCCGTCAATTTTAAAGGGTAGACCATACCCATAGAAGTTTGATGTTGTACCCTACTCCAAACGCTTTGTGTCACTGAATATGAAGACGTTCAATAGGACCAGAAATCCCAGACATTATATAGCCAACTTTCAAACCAGTTGTTGCAATAGTGGAGGTAATGAAGCACTTTTATTCTATTAGTTTGCCATCAGCTTATCATGGATAGCATTTGATTAGTATACCGACCTACCCAACATATTTGTAAATACATTTTTTGTGTTGGAGCAATTGTTTGTAAAATTACTTGCTAAAGCACGACACCATATTACAATAAGACATCTCAAGGTTGAGTGTAGAAGCTCAAGGAGAGCTTATTGGATTACATCTTGAGGTGGGGAAACTTATGCATGAATTGCAAAACTTAGCTACAGGAATAACATGTGATCGAGGTTCAACTCAAAAGTATACATGGGCTAATAGTTTTCATGCTTAATGGACTCACAATCAAATAATTAGAAAATTTACTCAGCAAGGCTAGTAGCTTGCAGAAGGAAGTTAAGCATATAGAATCCTAGGAAAAGAGAGAGAAGTTCAGAATAGCCAAGATATTCGAGAAGAAGTCCAAGAGAGTGCCCACAGTTGATAAGGGAAAGCAACCAATAAATATTCTAGTTGAGCAGTGCCATCAGGGTCATCAGCAGCAGTCACAACATAGTCAGCCTCAGCTTCTCCCTGCTCAACAGCATGGTCAATCCAGCCAGCATCAGCAGAGGACATATAAGACAAATAGCAGACTGAGTCCAACAATTGCAAAATGAATGAAGAGAACATACTCCTTCAAGGATGAATCCATGATAAAAATGTTAAGGAGTCGAATGAGGAGGTCTGAGTTTAGATTTCCCGAGCTAAAGAAGTCAGATGAAGTTGGAAAGAAAGTCCATCTCAACTACTGCCCTTATCACAGACTCTTTGGAAATACTATAAAGAGTTGTTTTAGTTTTAAGGATTGGCTCGAAAATAATCTCAAAGAAGGAAATATAACAATTTCAAAAGAATATTTAAAAGCAAATGAAAGAGGTTCTTTAAATATGATTTTGACTGAGCCAATCACCACAATATATCCATATTCAAACAAAGGTTGATGGAGCACAGTTTAGAACAGTTTACCCAAGAAGATACTCGATCAGATTCAGCCGATTTCAGCACAGGTCTGTCGACACAATTTTAGGGGGCTCCTGTGGAAGTTGACGGTAACCGAAATCGGAATCTCGTCGCCTGCTTCGGAGAGAAATTTAATTTTATATATATATATATATATA
>JXCR01133436.1:235786-247916 GCA_002079205.1 Phalaenopsis hybrid cultivar
ATATATATATATATATATATATATATATATAGTTTAGAAATATATAAAATCAGACTGATCACATATCTTTCATAATTTAGATGAAAGGGCACTACACCTCAAGCTTTGTATTTAACCCAAAAGACAAATGCATGACTTCATAGTGAGACTCAATCAAATAAACTAAGCAATGTATGACATCCATTTGTTCAGCCAAACCATTTATTTATTAGCCGACAAGTTCCCTATTTAATATAAAAAATTAAATAGGGTTTTTATTAAGCTATTTTCTTGAAAGTTTTCTATAAAGGCAAGCCCTTATAGTTAATTATATCTTAGAAAATTGAAGTTACCTAAGAAAAACCTTCATAAAAATCAGGGGATATTTTCTTCAAAGAGGTGAAAGAAATAGGACTTTCCAAAGAGATTAGAAAAGGAGGTGTAAAATGTGAGCGACTCTAATTTGGAACATTTATTTGTAGAATCCAAAGGAAGAAAAACTAGGGGATGTCACGGATTCTGAGGAGAACCTCGGTGATTTCCCAAGCTATGTTATGGTTTGGCTTCAATTTAGAAGAGAAATATTTAAATGTTTCATCCTATCAATTTTATTAATTGGGGATTACATTCGTGTTAAACAATCACACAAATAACATGGAAGATTTGAGGATTTAGGTGATGACGAACGAAAACCTCGAAATCCTAAAGCTGTTATGGCTTATCTTGTATAAAAAAACCATACAAAAGCACTAAGGAAAATTGAGGAATATTTTCGTGCTAGGTGGACAACCTCAAAATCTTATGATTTGATGTTTAATTCTAAAGAATGGTTTAGCTGGTGTAGATATGGTTTTAGATTAAAGATGGTCATGCTGCCCACAATGCTAGCTCCAAGCTCATTGTCATGGCGAGTTTAAGTTTTCTAATATGTCAAGTCATAGTGTCAAATCAAATATTTCCTAAGGTTATGGTTATTTAAATATTATTGGGGAATGTTAAAGTTGGTTAGACCGACACTGGTAAGGATGCTATGATTCCATCTTTTTGGCACCACCATTTTCTTTTGGATTCACTTAGTCCACATGAATTTACTAAACCCAATTTAATGAGTTTCATACGTTCATTTAGACTGTGGAAAATCTAGTTGGCAACCGTAGGTTACCTCCTCTGAGGGATTCTTGATCATCCAATTTGGAGTTTGGTGGACAATAAAGGTGTGGAAAAATCTGTCCTAGTTTGAGTTGAAATATTAAGCTCAAAACTAGGCTCCAATAATGCAACCAGAGAGGGAAAATATTGGGCTTGATCATAGGAGATTTTGGAGAGTGTCTAGAAGCAATTGGGCAGAGTCTCCTCAAGGAAATTGGCTAGCTCCTCTTTCGGCCATGGAGGAGGTAGTTTAAATAATGATGCTTGGGGTGGAGCTCAAGGCTTCAATTCAGGTGCAACTTGGTGCTTAGATGGAGGGTAGAAAAATGCCAAAGACCAATTGGAGCTAACCATCTTGGATGGGTGAGATTGGGTTTGGATCGAAGCATGGGGCTCTCAATTTTGGAGTTTTAGTGACTAGGATGGCTGGCCAAAGCAGGGGATGTTGTCAGGTAGCAAGGTGAGCCAGAGGGATATTTTATTATGATTAACCTTTAATGGTTTGGTATCATGACAAGTATTTCTTGGTTTACCACCAAAAAAAGGATAAAATACACTATATCAAGAGAGCATTGGTTCATGGCTTCCATTGGGTGCGCCAGGTGGGTCTTTCCTGGTCACTAGGATTCATTTGGTGGTTGTGGTCTCATTACTTTTGTCACTTTGGCATGACTTAGTCAATTTTGGTGCATGGGTTCATATTAGGTCAAATTATCTTGAACTTGAGTTTGGGTTAAGCTAGCCATGACATTGAGCCAACTTGTTGGCCAAGACGATGTATATGATTGTCATAAAGAGTTTGAAAAATATTCGGAGTGATTTTGAATTGATTTGGATGGTCAATTTGAGGGATTTTGGGCATTTGATCAATTTGGGGATGTCGAGTTAGACTTGGGTTTAGGTTGGGCTAGAGTTGGGTTAATTCCAAATTGAGAGTTTAAAATGGTCTAGGGGAATGTTATGAAGATTTCTCAACATTAATTGGGTGCCAATATTGGGGTTAGGGCATTCAATTTGGTGGAATTTAGGCACATGGCTAAATTGGGGCAAATTTAAGAATTTTGTATTTTGGTTGAAATTGAGTGAAATTGAGCCTTGAACAAGGTCAATAGAGGGTTAAATTTGGTATGTAAAGATGTTTCAATGATTATATGATGCATAATTTGGGCAATTGGAAAGATTTTGGGGTTCAATTGAGTGGGATTTTGGTTTTAGGCCAAATTGGGGCTTTTCGATATGGGTTTAAATTTGACTCAAAGGTGGGTCAATTGGACTTGTATTTAGTTTGAATTGATTTTGATCATGATGAATTTGAGTTGAGAATTGAAATTGGAGAAGATTGGAATCAAATTGTTGGACATTTGGTGAGAATTGAGGGAAATTGGGCCTTTAGAAGCAATTTGGGGTTTTCGTCAAAGTTGGTCAAATTGATCAAATTAGGTTTAATTAAGGGGTCCAAATTGGTTTTGGTGACTTTTGAAATTATTGTGAGGGTTTTGGGAATGTTTGGGCCACCTAGGGTATTTTTGTAATTTTGGAAAATTTGGCGGTATTTTGGTAATTTTGAATTTTTTGAGAGATTTTGGGGAATGTGGGTAGTTTCAAATGGTTTGAGATGGTTTTTGAACAAAGTTGGATATTTTGGCTGAAAGTAGGAATTTTGGTCAAATTTGGGGTTTGGAGGTGTTTTGGTAAATTTGGTAGATTTGAGGGCAAAAGGCTAAGTTTGATATGAGCCATGGACCAATGGAATCTCCATTTGGGTCCTTTATATATTATTCTTGGCTAGGCCCTAGCCTAGTGCTGGAGGGTCTGGGGGACCATCTACATGAGCCTCCTAAAAGATCAAGGGACCAAAGTTAACAAATTTGGGTATAGGTTTGTGAGTGAATTTTAGTGAAAGAGAGTGAAAGTGAGTGAAATAGCTCCAGTCTGACACCCAGGGTCAACTCTAAGGCCAAGCAGTCCTATGGAGACTTTCTTTGAGCTCCCCCATATTGATCCCACCTACGAAGCGCTAGACGTTAGGACCAAAATTTGGAACATCAAGTTTAACAAAGAAGAGTTTAGAATTTCTAAGGGTGTGGGTTCCTTTTCTAGTCCCCTAGGAATAGTCAACAGAAAAGTCCTATGGCTAGTCTTTAGGCTACTAAAGAGGAAAGAGCTAGACCACAACCAAAAGTGAAGCCAACAAATGAACCCCCAATACACCGCGCGTATTAGCGTTAACCATCGAAAACAACAAAACTAACATAGACTTCTAAGTTAATAGACCTAGAATAAAGTACAAAATTGAGTGATAATTGTTTCCCCTAGAGAGTAACAGATTCTCTCGTTGGGGAAAATAATATAGATTTTAAAGACAATTGACAGGCAAAGTGGTAGTCCCGACAAAGACTCGATTCGAATTGAATATATCAAAGAAATTTTGGATTTTAAATTAAAATTTAATGGGGGTGAAACTACGTGTAAGGAAACCAAATTGAGGGGAAAATAAAAGGCAAAAAAAGGAATAGAGCGTCAAATCTTATTCTGAATGTAAGAATGGGAATAAGACGTATAAGCTTACCCCGATGGTGAGGATGTGATTAGGAAGTCAAAGCCTACCCCAGAAGGAGAATCAGAATTTAGGTACCGATCTCAAAAGTAGGTATCATAATTTAGATACTGACCCCGAAAATATAAATGGAAATAGCACGTCTAAGCCTACACTAAAAGAGAATCATAATTTTGGTACCGACCTCAAAAGGAGCGATTAAAATTTAGGTACTGGCCCTTTGAGTGTAGATGAGAATAGGATGTTTAAGCCTATCCTGAAATGAGAATTGGAATTTAGGTACTAACCTCAAATTTGGGATCAAAATTTAGGTACTAACACGGAGATGTGAATTAAAATTTATGTATCAATCCTAGAAAGAGAATCAAAATTTATGTACCGACCTTGAAAGAAGGGAATCAGAATTTTGGTATTGAACACTGGATGTGAATTGAAATTTTAGTATCAACCCAAGAAAGAAAATCGGATACCTTACTCTATTTAAGGTGGTCTTAAACTAATATCGAAGATAATGAGAATGGGAAGCCCTACTACATTTAAGGTGGTGTTAAACCTATCTCGAAGATATTGAGAATAGGATGCCTTACTTCATTTAAGGTGGTCTTAAACCTCTTTGGAAGATTTGGGTCACATTAGGAAGGAAAGTTATGGGACTCACACTCAACCAAAATGGTGACAAGGAAAATATCAAATTTCAGTGGTAATTGATGCGGGCAGATTTAGTGTGAGAATTTTGCAAATATTTTTCAATATTAAAAAATTACACATGGCAAATATATAATAAATATGAAATATAATCCCAACAAAAATGCTTTTTAAGAAAAAAATTTATCTTTTAAAACTCTTTTTAAACTGCCAAATCCCCTTTAAAATCAATGCAAGTATACGTATCGCTCAAGTAATAAAGGGGTTTAATTGAGTCCTAGATATCGATACCACAAAGAAGTTGGAATATCCTAAAGTAAATTAAGAAAATTATTTTTTTTAAAAAAATAAAAGTAGAAGTAACGTGTGAAGTTTGAAATTTAACTACTAAAGAGAATACTAATTAAACTGCAGATGTAAGACTTTAAGAAGTTAAATTAAACTAAATACTAAACATTTAAAAGAAAAATTACGAAAATTAAACAAGGCTTTTGTTGTGACGGAAAGTTTAAATTTAAAAAAACATCCTTCCTCTTTACAATGAGTATATAAATAGGGAAGAAATTGAAATCATTTTAACAAATAAAAAAAAATTTTGTTTTGTGTCAAATAGGAGTAATCCTATTCTTTACCATCTTCTTAGTGCTATAGAGAATATTGACAAATCTAGAGTTTGGTCCCAAATTTCGTGGTTAGGTTGGGAGGATACAAGCTGCCACGCCAGAGCTCCCACTACTCCCTCCATTGAGAACTAACAATCTCGCATTAGTTTCCAATCAACTATACCAAATTGGGGCTTTTAATCTGTCACCTTAAAATCTTCAATTTTGTATCCAACAAAGTATATTTCCCTATATATTTCAACCAATCCCATGGATGACATACACTCCCTTGAAATCAAATGTGATTCTCCCTATGTTGAAGAAATCATATCTCATTTAAGAACATATGTCCCTCAACAAGTTCTAACATTTCAGTTGGTCAGATCGAAAAGTAAATGAAGATTGAAGTTCAAATCATCTCCAATTATTATCATTTAAAATCATGGAAAATAAAATCTATTCTTCAAAAAATCATATCTCAAAGTAGGGAGAAGAATAAAGAATACTACTCAGAATTCATGAGAATGATACGATAAAATACAAATTTCATATATAAGAACAAGTTAAAAAAAAGAAATAAAAATGCAACTTTTTTCACAAACCTACCCAAGAAAATCCTTAGAAGTTCTCTCTAAGCCTTTCTCTCTTTACAATCACTCCTAAAGTGTAATGAGGAAGAAATCTTTCACTTTCCCTCTCCTCTTACATTCCTAGAAGAAAATATCGTCTTCTCTCTCTATCTCTATCTTAAGCACCCCCTCTCTCTCTCTCACCACACACCCAAAAAAGCCTCTTTCAATACTTCTTTATTTATTTTGGGTTGCCTCCTTTGGAAAAGAATTCGAAATTTCCTTCATAATTTCCTTTAAAAGTCAATTCTTTTGAATTCAAAAGATGTGTCATTTGATCCAAGAGTCATATCCCTTCATAAAAGAACCATCCAAAACGTCTAAATGCATTGAATTACTCCAAAAGGTGTGTAGAATAACTATCTTTTAGAAATTGGCGCAAAAGTCTAGCTTGAACTGCCTTAATTTGAAAAAGTCATATCTGCCACATCATGCACTAGCTCTCTAAATTTGGGCTCATCATGCGTCGATCTGGAGCATCATGAGCTAGAATCCTAAAAATCACTGTTTTGAATCCAAATTTCGTCCTTTTTAGTAATTTTGCTCCAAATGCCTAAAAATGATATACCTGCAATAATAACACAAAAATTCTCTTGTTTAAAGTGCAATATCACCAAAAATAAGCATAAACTAGGTACTTAAAATAATATATTATTTTTGTGTATCAAAATCCCCCAAATTTAAATGTTACTTGTTCTCAAGTAACACTTTTATTTCATAAATGCATATGACTTAGGATAGAGATTAACTTATAACTTCTATACTTTAGTTTAAGAAATAGAATAGAAAAATATAAGGAAAATCCATTAATAACTTAGACTCGAACTCTATGTCTAGGAATACTTTGTAATCAAATTTATGATTTTTGAATCTCAATTCATTTCAAAAAGAATTGCATTTTATCATATTATAGACATTTAGAACATTTATATGAAAAAGAGCTTCATTAAAACTTTACTAGGAATGCTACTAATAATGCAATACAAATTTAGAAAATGTAATAAAGCTCCTTCTTTAAGTTGATTCAAGTGAAGTCAATTTTTAATTAGGCATCTCCTCAAGCTTCACTTCAGTTATTTTTCTTTCTTCTTTTTTTTTTTAATTTTAGGATCTTTTCAATCCTTTCTTTTTTTTGTTTTCTTTTTCAAGTGAGGATTACTATATCTGGATAGCCTTTAATAATTTTGAACTTCACTATCCTCTTCTTAAAGTCAAAACTTTTTACCTTCTTGACTTTATAAATTCATATTAGTTTATGATTTTTCATAAAGTTTCATTCTTATACCTTTCTTCACTTCATCTATTCATTTTAGTTTACAATTTTTCATAAAGTATCATTCCTTTCTACTTAATTGAAACTCTAAAATTCTTATTAATTTAAAAATATAATTTTCTTTACTTTAAATAAAAAAAACATAATCTTATCCTATCATAGCAAATATCTTTAACTTTAAAATTGACCTTCATTATTAAAAAAAACTTTTAACCTAAATTTACCAAAATATTTATAAACATAAGTATAGTAATTTAAAGTTAAATCTTAATATCCCAGGCCATATTATATTAATTTAAAAAATATAGTTACTTAAGGAAATATAAAATTTAGTTTACTCCTTTTCCAAAGAAAATTTTCTTTCCCCCAAACTTATGTTCTTATTTGATTTCAAAGATATTTTTAATATAAAATTTAGTTGGTGAAAGAAAAAAGTAAATGCATGAAAATAAAAACTAACTTGTAGAAAATTTCTGACTATGAAACTGGGCTCTGGTATATTGCAGGGACTAATTATAAAACTACATACAGGCTTTAAAGTATTAAGTAAAACATAAAATAATATAGAGAACTTGCTAAGAATTAAAAACATAAATAAAAAAATTGAAAAAAAATAAACTGACAAACTAAATTAAAAATACTAAAAATGCACAAAAAATGAATGTCTACAGTTACTATTACAGATTCAGTTCACAACCCAACATAAAAATTTTTACTACAACAGTTTTCAAATGAATGTACATCACAATACAAACAACAACAACAATCAAACCTAAAAAAAAAAAAACTAAACTAGACTCATAAAATATCAATCCTCATCTCCTTCCTCTTCATCATCTGATTCTTCTTCTTCATCATCATGAGTGAGAGTATAGGGCGTGAAACTGGGGCAAGTAGGAAAGTCCACATTAGGTTCACACCTAAGATGTCTTACCATAGCTTTCTCAAAATAAATATCATGTTGCACTCTCCTCTATTCACATTCAACATTATATGCATTCCTTGCTCCTATCTCTCCTAACCCAGTTGGAATATTAACTATATCCATTTGTTGAATCATGTGTTGATCCATAATACCTTCAAGCGATGTAGATCAAGAAGTAGATACCCCTAAAGTAGATGTAGAGGGCATATCCCTTCTTGCACATCTAGACTCAAAAAATGATTCTACTCTTTGAATCATATGCCACCCAATCAAATTATGTGCCTGTAATTTTTTTTTATTTCTACGGGATTCTACTCCTGATTTTTCATATAGTGAAAATCAAGGTAGGGTATCTCAAACCTCTAGCAGTAGAACTAACAGTTATATTTCAAGCATGATGAATTATAAGTGCACGAACATTTATTGCCTTCATGTTTTGAATGAAATAGTTTAGTACAACTCAATCTTTAGTAGCATCAGCCAAATGATTTTTTGGCAAAAGTACTTTGAGTGAAAATTCAACATGAAAGCGGAAAAGTTAACTATCTTGTTATTCTTAATTTTCCATTCCCTCTTCCATCATTCAAAAAAGCAATTACCTCTTCCCGTGATTAATTAGTTATTACAAATGCAGTGTATTCTTCGTGAAACACATTTCTAAGCCTATAAAAATCATTGATCCTTTTCAGCAAAAAATTTGACCTGCTTACCTCTCACTAAGATGTGATCTTCAGCGATGAAGCTCAGGTTTACATAAAACTCCCGAGCCATCTGGACAACTTCTATGATAGTGAAGTAGCAGAACATTTCCTAGTTCTGGGCTAGAATCAATCTCTCGACGTCGCCTTGCAAACGCTTATTCATGGATCATTCTTTTTTCTCCATCTAAGTATTGTAACTATGTTGGGCTTTGAAACTAAAAATCTTTGTGCATCGAAGTCCTCAGATGGCCTTCCTCTCTTAACTTATGAAGTTATTTAGAAATTTGACAAAAATTCAAATATAGTCTAAATAAATCACAAAATAAAAACCTAACTCCTCAAGTAAGATTATTTGGCAAGAAAAATTTCACCATGAGTTTTCTTCAAGTTTTTTCATTTAAACTTCCAAATTTTGGATTACCCAAATCCATGGTAAAAATTAAAAATTTTTAAATTAAAGTGATGATCTTACCAAGAGAAGATGAAATCTATGGTTTTTAGCCTCTGAATCCTTCTCTTTTGCCTGGAATGTGATGCTCTAGACCGAGGTCTTAAGGTAGAAGTTGACTCCAATAGCAAAAATAGAGTTTTTCCATGTGATTTCATAGTTTTATAGGCAATAAGGTGTGTTCAGACTTTTGGCGCATCATGCGCAAATTTGGAGCATCATGCGCCAAGGCTCTGTAAATTGGTGCATCATGCGCTAATCGGTGCATCTTGCACGAGAGCTTAAATTCTCCAGATTTTGATTTTTGTGGAAATCTCCTCCATATCGCTTTACCTAAACCTCTATTTAACTCAAATAAACCTTTCTAAGCATCTATAAACATAACATTAACACAAAAATTTTACAAACAACACAAAACTGACATTTATATATAAAATCCGTTCTATTACAAACTAACATTTTTCAAGCCAACAAACATCAATTTTAGTGTTCTAAAGCAAACCAACATCCTAACACTGAAATCCAAACATCAAAATTCAAAACATAAACATAGATAGTGTTCGTTAGAAAGGAAATGCAATCCAACTTAATAAACTAAAGCAAACAACACCAAAAAAAAATTTCGTGCATAATTTAAGATCAAACATCTTCTTCTCTATCGTCCTCTTGGATATCTCCCATAGATTGGTAGTGCATATAAGGTTGTAGAAGGGTCGAAATGAAAATTCATCAATTGAATTTTCCTCCTTAATCCAAGAATGTTTCTTGAACATACATCCAATCCATCTTCAATACTCCTTCAATGCTCAAAATGTTCCTTCAGTCTTCAATCCAGCAGATCCAATATTTCAGTGATATTCCCAAGGACGTGCATGAGATTTTGCACATCTTTCTCTACCTTTTTGATCCTCTTTGAAAGTGCAATTGAGTTGTAGTAGGGCTAAATAGGTGATGAATTTTGAGATCCTTTATACATCAGTAAAATCATGTCATTTTCATCTCTATTCCAATACAATTGTAATAGACTTCTCGATCCATCTAGTTCCAAGGAAAAAGCACTTTTTCCCAACTTTCATAAAGTACTTACGATTGACTACATAGTAGAAAAATATTGGATGGATGTCCAAGTCTAGTTGCTGATCCATTCACAATAAAACCCAAAACCGATTTCACAATAATAGTTCCAACATCAATAGGATTTCCAAGTTGAATGCAATAATTTAAAATAGCTCTCTCCTTTGTTACCTTACTAGTTTTCATGGTAGGTAGTAATTTTGATGAAATGAGGAAGTTCCATTCTTTTTCAACTGGATTTAAAAATGACAAAGGAAAACATACATTTCCATCATCTCTGGTCTCCCAATTTGCATCTTTAATCATAATGTAGCAGTAGAGTTCATTAATATTCTCTCTTTTAGGGTTAAGGTATGCATAATGGCAGATAAAAACATTTTCAATCATAAACATCTTGTTTATTCTTGAAGGAGTGAACTGCACAAACCTGCCTTGCATGTAAATCATTCCTTGGTTGATCCCAATAAGATTTGCATAAAATTCTTTTCCTACAAGAATAACAACAACAATAGTAGTGTAGCAAAATTCCCAACACCTTAGCACAATAGTCTCTTCTACTTGAGCATTTGGCGTGTTGAATCCTGGATTAAAAAATTCCCTTTCTTTGATAAGCCTTCTCTTCACTAGAACTCGATCATGTAATTTTTGTGAATCAAAACTAATGTACTTTCTCCAATTGAAAATTCCAAATTTAGTAGAGTTTTTAGAGTGGGAAGCCATAGGATTTGAAAAGTAGTGACTCTTCCCTCATTTCCCCCCCCCCCTAAAATATGGTTTAGGGTCGGTTTTTAGCAATTATATGCAGAAGAAACCGTCAAAACCTACCAAAAATCGCCATTTGACACGTTTTAAACATTTTTAGACCCGCAACATATCATGCGCTAATCTGGCACATCATGCGCCAGCTCTCTGGAAAGTGGCGCATCATGCACCAGTTCCAAATTTTTTGCTGTTTTGATCTTGATCCACTAAATTCTCAATTTTTCTATAAAATTAGGCAATTAAATATATTTTTAAATATTTTATCAAATAAATGAACTACATAAAGACATAAACATAAATATATATATAATATTTCAAACAAAACAAACTCAAAAACTAACTAAGAACGATACATGTGGGTTGTCTCTTACAAAGCGCTTGGTTTAATGTCATCAGCTCGACATTCCAGTCTTATTCTGGGTGACCCAACATTATAGACTTTTTAAAATTTTTTCTTTGACCATCAAAATAAGATTTCAATATGTACCCATTCACTTTAAATACTCGTTAACTCTTAGAGTCTTCAATATTAACTGCCCCATAGGAATAGACATTTATAACTCTGAATGGCCCTTTCCACCTACACTTCAATTTTCCAGTAAATAATTTCAATCTTGTATTATATAATAAAACTTCCTTTCCAAGTTCAAATTCTCTTTTTATTATCTTGCGATCATGTCATTCTTTCATCTTTTTTTATAAATCCTCTCATTATCATAAGATTCATTAAAAATTTTCTCAAGCTCATTTAATTGCAATAATTTTTTCTCACCAGCTTCTTTCAAATTGAAATTAAATTCTTTTATCGCCCAATAAGCTTCATTCTCCAATTCAACTAGCAAGTGGCAAGTCTTCACAAAAATTAATCTATAAGGGGACATTCTTATAAGCTCATCATGCAATATCCATTCTAATAGATCAATACATTTTATTAAGATTAACACTCTTTCCCAAAATTCTCTCAATTTCACAATTAAATGCTTCTACTAAACCACTAGTCTGGGGATGATAAACATTTGTGATATTATGCATTATATTATATTTTTCCACCAATCTTGCAACTGTTACATTTCTAAAATGCGATACTCCATCGGTAATGATTACTCTCGGCATTCCATATCTTGTAAAATTATTTTTAATTAAAAATTTTGAAACACTCCAAGCATCACATCGACATAAAATAATTGCTTCAATCTATTTTGAAATGTAATCAACTGCAATCAAAATGAATATTTTTCTGAATGAGGGTATAAATGGTCCAATAAAATTCAATCTCCATGAATTAAAAATTTCAATTTCCAAATTAAAATTTAGAGGCATTTAATTTCTTCTCAAAATATTATATATTCACTGGAACTAATCACATGTTTTGATATATATATATAT
>JXCR01133440.1:0-11172 GCA_002079205.1 Phalaenopsis hybrid cultivar
AAAAAGGTGTCCTTTTGATAAGCCTAATTGAGATAGGTATAATTTACAAGCATTATTTAGGTTTCATTGGCCTTCTTGAATAGGACAATGTTTGTAAATCAAGTGGGATAATACACTTTATTAAGGGATTTCTTTATTTGGATAAAATTTAAATAAAAAAAATTGAACTTTGTTTTAATTAATTATTTATAATTTTTTATTTTATTTTATTCAATGAACACTGCCATTACTGGGTCCCAAGTCTCGGATGTGAAAAATAGAGGGTTGTGTTAGGTAGTCGACTGCTAGCGTAAAATTTGTCGAAAAATCATGACATGAATTCTTTAAATCCTTGTGTAAATGCTGGGACATTTCCTGGAAGCGACACACTGTATGACTTGAATACAACGATGAGTGTGCAAGGGCCGCTACACTGCCGCATTGGTGTAGTGTCGAATAAACAAGAGTTCTCACATTATTGATAGATGCAGATAAAGAAGTTAGTCCATGAAACTATTATTAGAATATGATCTTAGAAAATGGGTACTCTCATAGGTAATTTAATGAAATCGGTTGATATTATGGTTAATAAAAAGATAAATATCTTATGTATTCAAGAAACTAAATGAGTTGAAAAAAATGCTAAGGAGATTGATAGCTTAGGTTTTAAATTTTGGTATTCAGGTAGGAGTCGCACTAGAAATAGTGTAAGTGTAATTATAGGTAAGAGTTTGAAAGAAATTGTAAAAATTAGTAGAACTGAAGATAGAATTATAACTCTTAATATTATTGTTGATACTAGGATTTTTAAGTCCTTATGCTCTTCAAGTAAGTTCAGATATATGTTTTAAAGAAAAATTATGGAATGATTTAGAAGATATGATACAAATCATACATCTTGAAGATAAAAGTTTTTATTGGAGGAGATTTAAATGGACTTGTTGGTAGAGGGTCAAAAGATTTTAGAAATATTTATGTTGGCTACGGTTGTGGAGTGATTAATGAAGAGGTAGAATCATATTAGATTTTGCTTTAGCATATGATTTTGTTATTACTAATATTTTATTCAAGGAAAGAGACGCATATTATTACTTATAAGAATAAATCTAATAAAACAGAAATTGTTTATTTTCTTATGAGAATAAGAGAAATTCGAGAATGTGAAGATTATAACGTCATTTCAAATGAAAATTTAAAAAATCAACGTCAATTATTATTTTTGAATTTTAAGATGGAGAGTTGTAAGATAAAAAATATTAGGAATGATTATCATTGAATTAGATGGGGACACCTAAAAACACGTAAGATGAATAAACTTCAAAATTTTAAGATTTGAAATATTCATGAAGATGCAAATTCTATGTGGGATAATGTAACACACACTATTAAATAACTAACAAAAGATGTACTTGGAGAATCAAAAGGAAGAGATTATATAAATAAAAATAGTTGGTGATGAGATAATAATGTGCAACAAAAGATAAAATATAAGAAGTTTTATAAAAAATTGTTTAAATGTAAAAACTTAGAGACTTGGAAAAAATATGAGGTGGTCCGTAGATAGTCTAAGAGAATAACTTGTGACGCTAAAAATTATAATAGATTATATACAAACCAAACAAAGAGAAAAGAAAAGTGAAGATTTAACTCAAGTAAAGTATATTAAAGATGAAAATACAAAAGTGCTTTTATTAGAAGAAAATGTTCAACATAACTGGGTGAGCTATTTTGATAAACTTTTCAATGATGTTTCTAAATAAATGACTGACCTTAGTGATCTTAATATCATTAATAATAATAAAATATTTTATTTTTGCAGTCGCATTAGTAAAAAAAAGTTGAGGTTTTAAAGAAATCAAGGGTGGAAAACCAGTAGGACCCGATGATATCTCAATTTATGTGTGAAATTATTTAGGAGATTTGAGAGTTTTTTGGCTTTAAACTCTTTAATATTATTTTAAAAACTAAAGATATGCTTGAGGAGTGGAGGAAGAGTACTTTGGTCCTCATTTTTAAGAATAAAGGGGATGCACAAGAATGCAAATTATAGAGGAATTAAGTTGATCTGTTATGCTGTAAAATTATGGGAGAGAGTAATTAAACATAGGTTAAGACGTGATACAAAAATTTTCTTATAATCAGTTTGGATTTATGCGAAACAACTCTACTATAGAAGTCATACATATATTGAGAGATTTGATGGAGAAGTACATAGAGAATAAAGAGGATCTACATATGATTTTTATTAATTTAGAAAAAGCTTACGATAAGGATTCAAGAGAAGTCCTTTGGAGAGTTCTAGAGAAAAAAAGTGTTGATATGACTTATATTCAAGTCATTAAAGATTTGTATGCTAGAGATGTTACTTGTGTTCGAAAAGACGGAGGATTGACAAAGTGTTTTCCTATTTCAGTTGGGTTACATCAGGAATCGGCTTTAAACCCATATATTTTTGCTTTAGTTATGGATGCTCTTACTGGACATTTACAGGAGGATGTACCTTGGTGTATGCTTTTTGTTGATGATATCGTTGTTGTGGATAAGACTAGAGAAAAAGTTCATGAAAAACTTGAATTATGAAGGTCTACTTTGAAGTCTAAAGGCCTTCGTTTGAGTAGAACTAAAACTAAATACATGAAATGTTAGTTTAGTAGTAGTAGCTCTAGTGACAGAGTTGTAACTATGGGTGATCAAATCATTAAAAGGTGTGAACGTTATAGATATCTCGGGTTTATTGTTCAAATTGATAGTGATATAGATGAGAATGCTATTAGAAGAATTCAAGTTGATTGGTTGAAGTGGAGAAGTGCATCGAGCCTATTGTGTGATAAAAAAGTGCCTCTTAGACTGAAAGAAAAATTTTATAAGAGGGCGGTGATACCTGCAATGCTCTAAGATGCAGAATGCTGGCCTTTAAAAGAAAAGCATAAAACAAAGTTAAGTGTTAGGATGAGTGGCTTGACACTTAGAGACAATGTAAAATGAATATATCTGTGATGGGGTTGGTGTAGCTCCAGTGCTGGACAAGATTAGAAAGTCATCTTAGATGGTTTGGTCACATTAAACGTCGACTATCTCATGATCTGAGTAGGAGAGTAGATGTTTTAGATTTGACTGATGTTAAGAAAGGCAGAGGTAGACCTAAAACGACTTGATTAAATTGTATAAAAATGATCTTAATGTATTAGAATCACAATGAAAATATTACACAATAGGACGCAATGGAGAAAAATGATTCATGTTATAGTGGGGGAAAGGCCAGTTCTTGTTGTTGTGTTGAATTTTGGTCATTTTTTGTATTTGTTTTGTAAAAGCGAACAATCCAACTTTAAGTATTAAATCAATAAAGCTCTTAAATGATGAATATACAAGTAAAAAAAAATTCAGCATGAATATTATTTACTTACCATGCCAAAATTATAAATTTAAAGAAAGTTTACTTTATGTTTTTTGTAATATATACTATTTAATTTTAAGATAATTGAAGATATTATTAAGGTTAACCTTATTTTGGTTCATCCAAAATTGAATCAAATTGACTAGATTAAAGTTTTGTTTGGTTTAATTATGTTTGAAACATTATTTTATTGGTTCAATTTTTTTATTTTTGCTACCAAAACTTGTTGTTTTATTTAATTTGTAAATCAAACCATCAATGCTAACCAAATGAATACCCCTATACTTCATAAATGAACTCTTATTTTTTTTCATGAGAGAGTAAAGACCCAAATTGTATTGTCCTTGAAGGATGCTTCTCTAACTATGAAATAGTGCTCAATTTCTCAATAAATGGGGCCTCATGGAGAGTGCCTTCTTCACGAAGGTCAAAGTTACTAGTACTAAAAGTATGATGAATTTCATTGGGCTTTGTTTATGGTAGCATAAGCGCGCCACCTTTTTGTTTTCTTGCGTTACAATATTCCAAATATGTGTTAGGAATTTTACTTTTAGGTAGGAGCAATAGCACCAAACATTAAATTGAGGGCCTCATAAAGATGACTTTCTAAGTCATGCACAAACTAAGAAAGCGAAAATGGTATAAAACATTGACAATTTCTAATTCTAAATCAAGATGACACGAGCCACCAATTTTAGTTTTAATAATGAGTGGGCTTGACGTAGAGTTTATCAATCAGGAAGGACGAAAATCATATAGCTAAATTCGGAGTTTTCTATAATTAGGAGCTTACTTATTTAAATTATTTTCAATATCTTTATTTTGATTTATTTCTCTTTTAGCTGAATATTTAGATGAAGAATATGTATTATTAAGTTACATAAAATAGATTATGTATTTTATTTTGTACCTAAAATGAATTGTAAGATTATTATTTAATGGAATGAAAACAAAGGGCAAAGGTATCAAGCTTATTCAGATTTCAGCGTATTTTCCTCAAAACTTGGACATGCTATCAGAGTTGATTACCGTCTGCCATGTGTGTGGACTCTCCATGGTCTAGTGGGACCCTCGGTGGAGCTGATCCGTGATGAGGGCGTCACATGATTGGGTGAAGGAGAATGTCACGGACAAAAAGTCTTACATCGACTAGGTATTCGGTCGAAAAACAGTATTTAAATCCTGGGCGACCCTTCTTTCTTAAGAGCTCTTTTATAAGATGATAAGTAGTATCAGAGCCAAATTTTTGCCCTAAACACCGATAACTGTTTGAGGACCGCAAGACTCCCTTACCGCCGGCCTTCTTGCGGGACAGTAAGGGAGGAACTATTTATTTGCCTTGATTCTCGTTTGTTCGCTCGGTCGCTGCCCAACACCCGCCTTCGTTAATCTTTTTCCAACCCGAGAACTCCATAACAGCCTTGCTTCTTCTCAGACGAAAACCCCATTCCTGCCAGCTATTTCCATGGTCCTTGCTTGCTCACTGGGAGTACGTGTTCGTGTCCTCCTTTGAGTTCCGCGGCATCTTCGTCTGCCTTCTTCTGCTTAGTTTGCGACATCTTCGATCCACAGTGGAGTCGAAGGAAACCTGCTGCTTCTCTGCCCTAGCCGTGATCTTCTCGTCGCCTCTGCCCTAGCCACGGTCTTCTCGCCGCCTCTGCCCTAGCGTGATCTTCCCAGATCACCTACGATTCTCTCTACCGCAATTAAAATTTGCCTCCTGAGTCGCGCAATCCATCGCTGCAGCACTTCCCTAGTGACGACTCAGCTTGCTGCGCCACTTCGCCACTTCGCCGCTTTGCCACTTCGCCACTTCGTCGCGTCGTCTCTGCCCTAGCTATGACTCTCCTCGTCAACCTGCAATCTCCTCGTCAAGGGACATAGCCGCAATCTCCTCTCGTCCCTTCAGCACTTCTTGTCAACCTACGATCTCCTCGTTAAGGGACATAGCTGTGATCTCCTCTCCTCCTTGCGCCTCTGCCCTAGTTGCGACTCTCCTCATCAACCGTCGTCTTTTCCCTAGCTGCGGCTCTCCTCCCTCGCGCTGACCTTAAAGCTCTGGTCCTCTCCTACCTGAAATCATCGAGGAAGGTATCGAATATGTTTGAGCAGCTGCTGNGCCGACCTTAAAGCTCTGGTCCTCTCCTACCTGAAATCATCGAGGAAGGTATCGAATATGTTTGAGCAGCTGCTGATATTCACAAGAGGCGGACTCATCTTATGGAATTGCAAGGAGCTCAGCAACGCCATCAGGGGATCTCCAATGATGCTTTCCTTTTAAGCTTTTTGCCACCTCTAGTTGTGTCGCTGGTTTGGTATCTTCTTCTTCTTGTTCTCTACTCTTCCCTTGAAGCACAAGGTGGAAAAGAAGAAGTATGTCTTGAAGAATATCAGACTTGATCGATAGACAGATAGATGTCGCAGGTCTGTTCGCCAAGAGTTGGAACTTATTTTGAAGTATAAAATCCATTCATTGTGGAATTCAATGTTGCTTGGGTTGAAAAGTGCTGTAATGTTTATATTTTTATTCGTCTGATTCAGATCTTCTTCGCAAAACATCGCTGCTTTTGTGGCATCTTCGACTGCTTCTTACGCTTCGCTTTCGTCCACTTAAGCTTCTGCTTTGACCTCCTTAGATCGATGGCTTTGACTTCGACAAACCAAAGATTTTAGGTTTCGGCATTCACGGCTTCGACATCTTGGCTTCAACACTTTTGGCGTGAAAATCAGGGAACAGATCGTCCTTGTCGTCATAGGAAGGATCAATAGCAATTGGATCATGACGCAAATCCTGCTTGTAGGCTATGATCGATAATATTTGGATTTTATAATTAGATCCTATTTGTGGGCTATGGTCGGTAGCAATTGGATCAGGACACGAATCCTATTTGTAGGTTATGATTGATAGCATCTGGATCGTGTAATTGGATCCTATTTGTGGGCTATGATTGGTAGCATTTGGATCATGACACGGATCCTACTTGTAGACTATAGTCGATAGCATCTGAATCATGTAACTAGATCCTATTTGTGGGTTATGATTGGTAGCATTTGGATCGTGTAACTGGAAGCGGATCCTTCTTGTGGCTATGATTCAAATTTCTGGACGACAATGATAAATGATTTCTTGTTTTTCTTTGCTCAAATCATGTTATGGTTCAGGAGTTATCTCCGAGGCTTCGACATTCTCGGCTTTGACACCTTTGGCTTCGGCACTCGCGGCTTGAGAATTTTTGATCTTGACAGTGTTATTAGTTTCTTGTTGGCAAATTGATGCTTCCTAATCAGTCAGCATCAATTTTAGACAGCTAAATTAGGAATTTTCTATAATTAGGAGCTTTCTTTTTTAAATTATTTCCAATATCTTTATTCTGATTTTTTTCTTTTTTAGCTGAATATTTAGATTAGGAATATGTATTATTAAGTTACTTAAAATAGATTATGCACTTTATTTTGTATGTAAAATAAATTGTAAGAATATTATTTAATATAATGAAAGCAAAGGACAAAGGTATTGAGCTTATTCAGATTTCAGCGTATTTTCCTCAAAACTTTGTTAGAGTCAGGACTTTTGAGTTAGAATTATTGAATGTTATGGAGCAATTGAGATGGGATTTTTTCCAGCTTCACTCCTTAATGATGGTGATCAAATCCTAGTTTGATAGCAGTGATCCTCCATCAATATTCTCAATTTCATTGGCCATTTGGTGTTTGCTCTGTTATTATTTTTTGGCTACTTACCTCAATGCTAGTTTGGTGTCAAAACAAATTGATCTTGGACGAAGCAATTAGGGTAACTCTGGCTAACCCAAATTCTTAATTTTTGGCTTCTGTTTGCATATTTTTTGGGTTTTGATTACAGTGGTTATGGCTTCTTGTAGTCTCGTCATTTGAACAAAATTTTAATATGGGATATGTTTAATGGGTACTTCTATTTGGGCTTTTATTGTAAGGCAACTAAGAAGGGAGATCTTGATTTCTCGATTGCTTATGTTTTCTTTATTGAGATTATTGGATGTCCCCTCCTAAGCATTCCTCTGCATTCTTGAAGTTTTTTTAATTGCTTTTAATGGGCATTAATGACCTCATTTGCTATGAGATGGGCTTTAACATAGTGGGCAAGCTCAGTATAAGAGTGAACAATGACCCATATTAATGATGAGTTAAAAGAACTAGCGTGAAGACCTTTAAAGAAAACCCATTCAAGCAGTGTCTTGTTGATTTTGGCGGGCCTCTGTGAAAAAATTTTGAATGTATTTTTTTGTGTATCTTTCATTATGCCAAATTCTAGAGAAGTAGGAGAAATTATTGATAATACTTTGGTTTGTGATGAACTCCACTACAAAAAGCTTAGAGTTTAGTGAAGTTGATCATCTCACCTGAGAGGGAGTGGAACCAGGCATGGGCTTGTTCCTTAGAGTGGTAAGAGTAGACTAAGCAGATGAGTGCATTGGAGGATCACTGAATGTGTATGATTGTCTTGTAATGGTTGATGTGTTCTTAGGATTCAGATAGAAGCCAAAGCTCTTGTCAAATGGGGTGTTGAAGGATAGCATCAATCAGAGGCAAAGACATCTGAAATTCACTTTGAGAAGGAACTTGACTTTAGTCCTCCAATGAAATTTCGCCCTAAACAAATCGTAGAGGTCATCTCAAATGGCGTCATGAGAGGTATTTGTGAGGTGATTGGTGAAGTTTACATCAGTTACAGGAGGATTGAATGATGGGTGGAACTTGGTTTTGCAAGAGGGCATCACTTGAGTGTCTTTGACATACCAACCCCTATGTGCAGTTGATCTCGGAGGGGGTAAATTCTCATTATATTGTGATGATGTGGTTGGTGAGTTTCCTCCCAACGATTTAAGGATCTTAGTTTAACACTCCACCCACTATTGTGTTCTTCAAGGAACAAGCCTGAAGTACTATTGTCGGTAGGATTTCATCTATCACAATTGAAAGGAGAAGAGATCTTGCATATCTAGTTGAAGACTATTTCTTGGGGTGATGAGAATTGGTGCGGGAGGCTCCATTGTTGAGGGTGTTGCTCTTATTTGTCACTAGAAGTATTATCAATAATTAGTCAGATATAAAATGTGCGAGGCTTTTGATACATGGCCACAAATTGTTGCTGCTTTAATAATTGCTTTCATATGGGAGAGTTTCTTGTGTTATAGTTAGAGCCCACAAGCGATAATATCTTTTACAGGATAAAACTTGAAAAGGAAAAAATAAGAGGACTTAGTCTGTTGAAGCAATTCTATTATGTATGTTGAAGTTACAAAGATCCATTCTTCTCTACAATTACAGAATGTAAGATTACAATGTTTGAAGTATAAAGAATTTCTCCTTCAATTGTGGTGGAGAGTACTAGAAGGTATTTGAGCTCTTGCATTGACAATAAATGTTGATATAGATTAATGTTGCTAAAGAGCTGTGACAACTGCATAGTTTAGTTGACGAATGATAGTGAATGTTAGGGTTGGATGCCAACATGGCAAGTTGAGTGT
The DNA here is from genome assembly GCA_002079205.1 of Phalaenopsis hybrid cultivar. Taxonomy (NCBI): domain Eukaryota; kingdom Viridiplantae; phylum Streptophyta; class Magnoliopsida; order Asparagales; family Orchidaceae; genus Phalaenopsis; species Phalaenopsis hybrid cultivar. The sequence continues at coordinate 8,884 of JXCR01133440.1, forward strand.
GTTGGGATGTAAATTTAGGATATGATTGATTCACAATAAAAAACACGTGGAAAAACACACTAATTCGATAGTTCAGAACAATAAATTGAACAGAAGTGCACAACATGGAAATTCAAAAAGAAGCACAAATAGATTTAACATGAAAAAAAGCTTGAGAACGGGAAAAAACACAAAGTCACACCAAACAAAAATTCATTATGAAAGGAGAATAGTACAAAATTACATCACTCAGATTCACTCTCTACACCACTGGAACTTAGAGCAATTCACAGTCCTCTCTTGATCTCATAAAAGAAAGCACTCATTGAAATTCACTTTCTCGACACAGGCACTACTTCGCACCCGTTATGCACCGTCGAGAATACGTTGTTTGAGTATATTATCCTTGACGCGCTAAAACTTACTAGGACGTAAGTTGGCTGTATAACACAGGTAGACGTGTCAAGTAGTATGCAGTTAAAGAGTATCGCGTATCGATCCCACGAGGAAATAGCTAAGAAATATTATGATGGACGAATCTCTAGTTTACTAAACTTTTAAACTTAGTTTAGCGTGATCACAAACAAGATGATTTTTTAAAATCTCACTTAAAAGCTAATACAAAAGATAACGTGTTAAAAAAACGAAAAACAGTGACAGATAAATCTTACTGTTCTTTATGGTATGTGAGGCTCGCACCCCTGTTATTTAAGTAATGTGGTGATTCGTGATTTTCCTAGACTTTTCCCAACATGATTGTTGTCAACAGGGACAGAAAGTCCTTATGTCTATGCTTAGGTCAACAAAATGCTAGAATCCATGTTGAGACTCTCTCAATCCCCAGGGCAACCTACGGATTTGTTCCAATCTTTTTTTTAGGTTGCAAAACCCAGATAAAATGTCTATTTGTTAGTCCGATTTTATGGTTAACTATTTCGTTTCTCTGACCATCGGATAGGAGTCACATATCACAAAATATGTTAACATCCTAATTGATCAGATCAAGAGTAAATAAAATTCTATGATTAACACAACAACGAAAACGCCCAATGTCTCAGGAAAACAATATAGGGAAGAAATTTCTGAGAAAACCACAATCACATCCCATAAACTGCAGAGGCGAGAAAGAAAGTCTAGCTACGCATGATAGAATGAACATTGGATAAACATTTCATCAAAACCATTGTTGTATAGAAAACTGAAAAGTAAATACTTACAAAATGATTTGTTCTCTCTTCCACAACAGCCAACTCCTCTCTCATACAATAACCTCTCAGAAATTATAAGAAAATGAAAAGGGAACAAGGTGGAAAACACTCTTAACTTTGGTGCCCAAGCTGCCTCCAACTCTCATTTCCTCCCCAAAAGCCAAGAAGAGGCCAAAAATCCCATTTCTCATGACAAAAATACATTTTTAGAGTTAGGTTTACATAGGGATCCAAAATAGGCACCCAAAATCTCCATATCCGTTATTAGGTCCAAAATAGGCAAGAAATTGCGCAAATCTAAGTTCAGGGGCGACGTGGTCACGCCAGAACCCGGGATGGGAGTGCCTGAAACTAACGTGATCATGCTAGAAATTGGCATGGTCAAAGCCCAGTTCTGGTTTGATTGCTCTAGACAACGCTGAATCACACATTTTGACTCTATTTTGCGTGTTCGACACCTGTAACATGCAGAATAACACAAAAAACCTTCCATAAGTATAAAATCAAGGTGGAATAATTCATAAAATATAGGAATAAGGGTTGGTTAAATCACGTAAAATTTTCGTATGTCAATATTCTCAAACTTATCCTATTATTTGCCCTCAAGTAATCACATAATTCAGTTGGGATATAATGAATATAATAGTACTACTGTAGGTTTCTAACTCTTCCATGTGTTTATCACAACTAAATAAGGTGTTTAAATGTCATTATAGATCAGTTATCTTTAATTGATAATAACTTGACATTTATTTAATTCCCCTCATTTTATCCTTAGAAAAATTCCATAGATTATTAAACTTATGTAATTTAAGCCTCTTTCACTAGTCTCGAATGTTTTTAATATAATTCTAATGGATTTTAACCAACTCAACATCCCCTTTCACTGGCCTCGAATGTTTTTAATATAATTCTAATGGATTTTAACCAACTCAACATCCCTTAACTCTTTTCCTTTGAAGATAATTAAAAAAGGGGTTTTATTAAAGAATCATGGAAATTTTTTTTTATTTACGTCACACTAGACAATCTTCTGATATTTTTTATTTTAATAATTGTTGTGCCAACCCTCAAGCTTCTCCTCAACAGTTTTTAACATTTT
>JXCR01133449.1:0-14484 GCA_002079205.1 Phalaenopsis hybrid cultivar
CCAACTCTCATCTTCTATTACAACTTGTTGAACATTCAAGAAGCCCGCAACGTCGCCCCCACAATCAAGTTTGGTGCCAGATTTGATGACCTTGAGGTTGTGCTCGGAAAAACCCTGTTCTTCATCATGAAGGTTGCCACCCTAGAAGTACAAGAGCCGTCCGTGGAGTTCAACCTAATTGCCCCCAAGTCTACCCTTCTTACAAGAAAGTGAAGATCATTTTTGCCCTGACGTTCACTAAGTCTGTCATTCCTGCAAGGGTAGTCACACCGACTACCGCTGAATTTTCTATTATTGTGCATGTTCTCCCGTCTACCAAGGGAAAAGAAGTTATGATCATAGAAGACTCGATCAATGGAATTACTACCCCATATTCCATATTTGAGATTGGTTCCATTTAAAGGACCACATCATTGACTAGGTTGCAACGAAGAAACCGTAGCCAGATGATTTTGAAGGCCAACGAGGCCCAGGTTATAGAGATGACAACTATTGATGAGATTCCTCACTAAGAGGAAATCTGATTGCCTAAGACCTCTCCTCTCCTATGAGGAAGTAGGTTTCATCCACTGATGGATATTACTGGACATGAGAGCATTCACTGGATTGCCACTGCTCTGCCAATATTTCAGGGTCATGGTGAGGAGAGGGAGAAGCCCACCTCTATCACCAGAGTCCATACAATATTCAAAAGATTGGATGCTAAGGAAGGGTGTTCAATTGTTGAGTTACTCAAATGGGTAGATGCACAATATCACCCTAAATGAAGGAAGAAATCTCAAAAGATATCAGATCTGTCTGTCAGTGCCAGAAAGTTCAAGTTTCGCGAGCTCAAGTTCCTGTCAGATTCCACCAGGGAAGCTAAGTCAGAACCATTACAGATACCACCGCTGCTGCTCCAAGACATGTAGGATGTTGACTAGTCAAGTCAGATTGGGTCCAAGAGTACTACCTATTATTGTTCATAAGAATTTTTCGAAGAAGAATAAGGGGAAGAAGTTACCCGATGATGCACTTGGCCTGCACCATAGGGATCATTTCTTTGATGCACCGATGCCTCTAACGAGACACTCTGTCTCAAGGCATCACTGACAAAGAAGAAGGTATGGGTACCAAAGGTTTCTAAACCAACACTGTTGGACAAGCCCTCGGGGTGAGTCTGTGGAATGAAGCAAAGGTCCAAAGTAACAAATGTTTTTGCCGCTAGTACTACTGAGTTTGATGTATAGAGGGAGGATGCTTAAGAGAGTCCTTCGAATCTCAAAAGGGTTCAAGAAAAATTCATTGAAGAAAAAGTTGAAAAGCTCAGAGTCGAGATTTCTGAATTCAGTAGAAAGCATGGCGTGGCCTTTGATGATGATGATGGCTTTGATTTTAATGATTATCTTGATGAGCAGTTTATGGATATTAATGTCATCGAGACTAGAGCTACTTTATCTGAGCACGATGCCTAATCGCTTTTTGAAGGGAACATCGTAGATGACTTGCACATAGCTTTTCTGCTAAGAAATGAACAAATTAGTCAGATGAAGAAAAGAATGGAAGAGATGGCCACCGTAACAACTACCCTGACTACAGTTCATGGACAATCCCAACAGTAGCTGTTAGCTTCTCCAGAAGTCAATCATCCAGAGATAGTTCACATTATAGATAAGAGGAGAGAAGTTGCCTCCGCTAACAGAGATGATCAGCAGAAGAAGGATTCCCCAAAAAGTGTAATACTGGAGAAGGATATCAAACAACTGTTTGCACAGCAAATTCAGGAGGCCTTAACCAATCCAAGGGTGGTGCATCAGATCCAAAGGGTAGACCTTAACCCAAGGAGTTTGATGTCGTACTTACCCCAAAGTTTTTGTGTCACCGAACTTTAAGATGCTTGATGGGACTGGCAATCCCAGACAGCATGTAGCAGATTTATGAGCTTGTTATGAAAATACTGGAGGTAATGAAACTATTCTTTTCCATTAGTTCATTAGCAACATGTCAGGATTTGCATTTGATTGGAATGTCGAGCTACCCAATAGATAAATGAAGAGGTTTGTCATGTTGGAACAGTTGTCATGAAGATTTGCTGGAGTGCAACACCATATTACGATATGAGATCTCGTAGTTAAGCGGCAGAAGCCCAATGAGACCATGGTGGATTACATCTTGAGATGGCGAAACATAAGAATGACATGCAAACCTCAATTATAAGAACAACATGCAATTGAGATTCTTCTCAAGTGCATACATAGGCTAGTAGTTTTCATGCTTAAGGGGCTCACCATTAAGTCATTTGAGAAGTTAGACAGCAAGGCCAGCAACTTGCAGGAGGAAATCAGGCATATGAATTCCTAAGAAAAGTCAGAGAAGTCCAGGACAACCAATGCATTCGAGAAGAAGTCTGGATAGTGGTGACATTTGAAAAAGGAAAGCAGCCAATAAAGATTCCTGTTGAGTAGTCCCATCAAAGTCACCAGCAGTCGCAATATAACCAGCCTAAGCATTAGTTCACTCAGCAGTATGGTTAGTCCATCCAGCAGCAGAGGGCATACATGATAGATAATAGATAGGGTTTGACGATCGTGAAGAAAGTATACTCCTTCAAAGATGAAGCCCCAATATCTAATGCACCTTTTGATATCGTCCAAGACAGTCAATCGGTTGAGATTCGTTCAGTGAGAGTCACTAAGGGTGATGCAATTGATCGAATATTAAGAGAAATTATGCACAACAAGAATATGGTTAACCCAATATATTATGTTTTATGCATCAAACACTTCTTGGGAGATGATGATAATGATATGAATGAAAATTTTATTAGGGCCTCTTTAGTTGCTAAAGATATTCAGGAGTCTAATGAAGAGATCTGAGTTTAGGCTGCCCAAGTCAAAGAATCTAGAGGAAGTTGATAAGAAGGACCAGCCCAACTATTGTCCATGCCACAGGCTACTCGAACATACTATAGAGAGTTGTTTTAGTTTCAAGGATTGGATCAAGAAGAATCTGAAAGAAGGAAACATAACAATTTCAGAAGAATATTTAAAAGAACCTGGAAGAGGTTCTGCAAATATAATTTCGGCCAAGCCAATTACCTCCATGGAGCCATAATCAAAGGAAGATGGTTGGAGCACAGTTTGGAGCAGATCGTCCAAGAAGTTACTGGAACAGATTGAGACTGCTTCAACACAAGCCACTGCTCAAAGTCTACAACTTGTTAAGCCCAAGTTGGAAATTTTTCTATAGAAACTGCCGCAGCCGGATAAGAAGATGAGCGTGATCATGAAGATTGATAGTGCGAGGGGTAGGATAGGGGCAGCCTCTGTTAGATTGGTCATCTTGGATTCAGGGGAGAAAATCTCCGAACCCCTGACCATGTATGATTACCTTTTTGCCCCTCTGGGGTCTTTTGAATATAATGACTATGATTTAAGCTACATTTTAACTTTCTCCAATGATGACGTAGCTCGATTCCGAAGCAGATCCTCAAATCATACTTAAGTCCGATGAACCTATCAACATAAGTGAAGAAGATGTTGATGACACTAATTAGAATAGTTTCAAGAGCGATGAGCCAGTCCTCGAATGTTAAGGGGCACCGCTCACCACTAATTTAGATTTCTATAAAATCATAAGAAGAAAAAGAAGAGACTACAAAAATAAATCTGAGGAGTGGAAATGTCTTACCCCCAAGAATTGCTTCAATAGACAAAGGAAAACAAAAATTTACTAAAAAAGAGCCGCCTCCACTAATAGAAGAAGTACCTATTACCAGTGAATTTGGAGGCACATATAAAGTGGATTATAATGTACTAGCTCACCAGAGGAGATTGCAGGCCAAACTAAGCATCTATGATGCTCTGATCCTATCAAAGGATATTAGGGAATCTATGTTTACAACCTTGCTTGACCCAAATATTTTCTTAGCTTTGTTTTCCAACACATCCTTGGATGAAGTTTGTTCATTAAAGGAATATCCTGAGGTAACTTTTACCAATGAAGATCTGCTCCTTGGTACCATCAATCATAACTGACCACTCTACATTTTAGTTAACATTGACAAATTTTTTCTTTCTAGAGTTTTAGTAGATCCAGGAGCGCACTCAACATAAAGAGTCTATGAACGTTAACTTACTTGGACATTGACACTCAAAAGCTCACTACCAATAGGATGATGCTAAGAGGATTTAATGAGAAAGGAGAAAGAGCTCTTGGATTGATCACACTGCTGATAAAAGTTGGAGATCTAGTAACAACCACAAAGTTCCATATCATCGATGTAGACACCTCATTCAATGTATTCCTTGGTCAACTATGGCTACACGAGCATAACATGGTTCCATCGTCACTACATTAGTGTATCAAGTATTTCAAGGAAGGACAAGAACATTGCATCAAAGGGGATTTACAGTCGTTCTCAGTTCATGAAGTTGGCATCCACGAAGACGTCACCTACTATGCCCCTCCAAAGCAAACCATCTTTTCCCGTAAAGTTGTGTCAAGTGAGAAGGAAGATTCAGGTAGATCACATGATAAAGGCTACTCAACTCTCCTTTAACGATCTATTACTATTTTTTCACAATGAGCTGGTAGATGTTCTTATAGCCCATGCACCCAAGATCGAGGATGGGGACATGTACAAGAAAAAAAGCCAACACGATTATTGAACGGATAAGGCTAACCATCAGCCTTGACGTGAAAGAAAGTTTCGATGAAAAGATGATGATGATAAAATAGAAGAAACCACAGTTTGAGATATTCTTTGAGGATCTGGAGAAAAATGAATACGAGCCGATGTATGATTGGGTTAACCACCATGTGCATGCCATGACCCTTACTTCAATCCACTCTCAAAAGGTTGAGAGTTTAGAGGTCAAAGAAGTCCATAGTATTGGTTTTAAGCTCATCAAGTTCTTTTGTTCTTCTTTTGTTACTAGTTTTAAAAATCATGTAAATTTGGAAAAGTATTTTAATGAATTAAAAGATATACTATTTAGTTACTTTTCTCCTTGTGTTTAAAGGCTAATTCAACAGGGATGTGTGCCAAAGCAAATGCTAAAAGATAAGCTTTAGTTTGAGAAATATGGAATTTTAAAAGTTGAACTCATAATTCAAAAGAGGGCCTTAGGTTTGGTACTGTAGAACCAGTCGTTGACTTGAAATTTTACATGGTAGTTTCTAGAGAGTCAGAAGAGGGTTATCTCAATGTAGAAGATGACTCTGAAGATCAGCCGATAGACGTTGCTCTGCCAGAATTCAAAGAGGAAATCAAATCAACTATCAATGAATTGAAGGAAGTCAACTTCCGTACTGAGTAGCAGCCCTGACCCACCTTTATAAGTTCGCTACTGAGTGAGGAAGAATCTCTAGAGTTGACTAAGTTAGTGTCAGAATTTAAAGATTGCTTCACCTGGAGCTACAACAAAATGACAAGAGTGTCTGCAGAAGTCGCAGTACACAAGCTCAGGGTGGACAAAGACATGATTCCAATGAAACAAGCTCCAAGAAGGATGCACCTTAAAATATAACAACAAGTCATTACCGAGGTGAAAAAATTATTAGACGCCAAATTTGTGAGAGAAGAGCAATACCCAACATAGCTAGCCAACAACGTGGCAGTTAAGAAGAAAAATGAACAAATTTGTGTATGTGTTGACTTCAACAATTTAAATAAAGCATGCCCAAAGGATGAGTTCCAACTACCGATACCAGAGTTAATGGTAGACATTTCATTGACAAATGACACCTTCTCCTTCATGGATGGATCGTCAAGCTATAATCAGATAAAGGTGGCTCAAAAAGATGCAGCACTTACAGCCTTTAGAAAACCTATCTGAATCTTTTGCGACACAGTGATGCCATTTAGATTGAACAATGATAGAGCAACATACCAACAAGCGATGACAAAGATTTTTGGCGACCTCATCCACAAATAAGTGGAGTGCAACGTGGATAACTTGGTCATCATGAGCAAGCAACGAATAGACCACTTGTATGATTTGAGGATCGCGTTTGAACAAATATGATAATATAATCTCAAGATGAATTCCTTATAGTGTGTCTTCAGCATTACCTCCAGAAAATTTCTCGGATTCTTGTCTGTCATCGGGGAATCATAATCAACCCAGATAAAATTAAAGCTATCTTGGAAATGTCTCCTCCTAGACCCTTAAAAGAACTACATTTTTTTCAAGGTAAATTGACATACCCGAGATGCTTTATCTCTAATCTCTCAGGCAAGTTTCAGCCCTTCTTGCATTAATTAAAAAGATGCTAAATTTGTTTTGGAAGAGAAATGCTAGTGGGCCTTCAAGGATGTTAAGCAATATTTAATGGCAACTCCTCTTTTGGCAGCCCCTATCCCAGGAAAATCGTTGATACTTTATACTATGGCCTAAGATGACTCTCTCAGAGCCCTGCTAGCTCAAGACAAAGACAAAGGAAAAGAAAACACACTCTACTACTTGAGTTGACATCTAATACTGACGAAAGTAAAGTATCCTCCTATTGAGAAGCATTGTCAAGATTTAATTTTCACCACCCAAAAAGCTTAGGCATTACATGCTTTCTCATAAGATTACCCTTATTTAGAAGGTTAATCCGTTGTAATATTTGATGACTCAACCAACACTTTTCATACGTCTAGCAAGATGGTCAATGATAATATTGCAATTTGATATAACTTTTGTACCTCTTCATGCTATCAAAAGACAGATTCTAGCAGTTTCTCTTACAGCACACCCACTTCTAGCTGTTTGAAAAGAGTCATATACAAATAATGAACAAGAAAGTTACCAGTCATAGAAGAGATAACAGCTGCAATAACAGACCATACTGAAGATTGGAGCAGGACATTGATATAATATTTGCAAACAAGAAAGTTAGTAGAAGACAAGTCAGAAGCATATCACATCACGAGAAGAGTTATGTCGTATGCTCTGGTGGGTGATTTTCTCTACAGAAGGTTATCTGATTAGATGTGGCTATGATGTTTAAGTAGAGCAGAAGCACGGGATATCATCAAAGAAGTACACGCCAGATTGTGTGGTGCTCACCAGTCATGGCCGAAGATGAAGAATAAAAGACTTGGATATTAATGACCAACAATGATAATGGATTGCATGGATACAAACAACCGTCGTCTTGTGGCCAATCGAGTGTTGGGGCACGAACATTGTAGGTCTGTTAGACCCATGATACACCAAAAATATATGCATTTTTAGGCCTATATTTTATACCTAATTTTGATGACATTACACATTAATGGAAGGTATTTTGATGTTTTCTTCCAGGTTATTGATTTTTAGAGATTAAAGCAAAAAGAAAGCAAACAAGATGAAATTTGGAGTCAAAATGACATTTTTGAAGAAATGCTCAGCGCCAACATCGCCGAGGGCAGTGCCGACGACGTAGAACAAATAAACGCGGAGATTTTTTACTCAGCGCCAATAGTGTCAGACCAGCGTCGACCATGCCAAAGGCGACGCAAACCCCATTTCTAGAAGGATCGATGTATTTGGATGACTTTTTGAAGAGTTTTTTGAGGCACTTTTGGAGAACCAAATTTCAGCTCTATTTGGGGCCGAATTTCATCAGAAAGGGGCTCCTCTATGTTTTTCAGTCCTCTACTTTCATTTTTTGCATCACTTTATTCTATTCCACTTCAATATTGGAGTCAATTAGTGATTTTGCTTTCATAGTTTAGAGTTTTTGTGGTGAGGTTTAGTGTGAAACTTTCTGTAAGAGTGTTGGAGAAGGATAAAAGTGAGACATATCTTCTTCCTGCATTTCTAAGGAAAGGCTACAAAGGATTTGCTTTAAGAAAGAGTTTCAGATAAGTATTGTTATTTTATCAGTGTTGTATGAACTTTCTTTTATATATGAAATTTGTGTTTTGTTATTTCTTTCTTCATAAGTCTGAGTAGTTCCCCTTTATTTTATATATGAAATTTGTGTTTTGTTGTGTCTTTCTCATGAAGTCTGAGTAGTTCACTCTAATCTTTCTCCCTACTTTGAGATATGGTGAAATAAGGAGATAATATGAATGTGCCAATATTAAATTGTAAAATAAATTATGATGATTTTTCAACTCTGAACTTAATTAACTTTTTGATCTGGCCAATTGAATTGTTAAAATGTGCTGTGAAACATATGATCCGGGAAATGGAGTATGAGTTCTACAACAGAGTAAGGATCACATTTGATTTCATAAAGGAGAACATCGTTCATGGAATTAAGTGCAAATAAATAAGAAAATATTCTTTGTTGGGTGTAGAATTGGAGAACCTTTACGGTGACAGACTAAAATCTTCAATTCAGTCTTAGTGTTTAAGAACTGAAGCGAGAGCTAGCCTTTAGGCGAAGGGAAGTGGGAGCTCTAGAGTGGGAGCCAGTATCCTCCTAGCCTAGCCATAGATTTAAGGACTAAACATTGAGATTAGCCAATGATTTTCTATGCACTGTATCAGAGTAGAAATTCAAAATTGCACCTATTTGACACAATACATATTATGAACATTTATCTCATCTAATTTTACCATAGTCTCATTGTAGTGGGAAGGATGCTTTTTCACATAAGTTTCTATGTTACATAAACAAAGTTAATAGATTAGTATTTACTATTTTAAATTTAGCATATTTGATTTGATAATAGTTTAGAAATTTAATTTTGATTACATCTCAACAATTGAAATTTGACAGTGATTTCAATTGACTTTCTATAAATTTCTTAGCAAATTTGTCATTTCAAATTTAAACCTTCCCCGTAGGATCGATACTTGAGGCCTAAATAGAAAGCCCATTTTTACTTGATAATGTTACTTATACTTGCGTAGAATCTGAATATTAATTGATTATATTTAATTAAATTTTACACAATCTGTCACAACAAAAAAAGTTGGATCAATTTTTTGGCGCCATTGCCGGGGAAAGTAACTGTTGAATTAAATAGTTTTGATAAAGTAGGAAATTTAGAGACAATATATATACCATAAAAAATTATTATTATAAAAAATATAGAAAAAAAATTTAAAAATAAAAAATCCAAAAAGAAATATTTTTTAGAGTGTTTTACTTTGCTTGCTTTATTTGTTCATGTGAAATATTGGATCTGAAGGTTAGTACCTTACGATTCAGAATTAGAACGCACCATTAAAAAAATTTAAAAACAACAAAGAGAAATTAGAAATTTACAAGAAATGACAAATAACTTAGATAATCCAATAAGTGAAAATTGACAAAGACCTTTAAAAGATTATGCGAATCTGATAGCAAATGAACTTCACTTGACTATTCAAAATCCTGATGTTGCTGCTAATTCATTTGAGCTTAGACCTGCTATTATCCAAATGGTTCAAAATAATCAGATTGGAGGATCACCTACTGAAGACCATAACTTACATCTTGCTAGTTTTCTTGTAATTTGTGCTACATTTAAATATGACGGAGTGTCTAATGATGTTGTTAGGCTTAGACTTTTTCATTGTGCTACATTTAAATATGACAGAGTGTCTAATGATGTTGTTAGGCTTAGAATTTTTCCTTTTTCATCTAAGGCTTGGTTAAATTTATTAGCACCTGGAGCACCTGGATCTATTAGAACTTGGGGAGAACTATTATAAAAATTCTTGGCTAAAAATTTTCCACCCTAAAAAACTGCTAAGCTTAGAAATGATATTATATCTTTTTGTCAGTTTAAAGGGGAATCAATATATGAAGCCTGACAAAGATTTAAAGATCGTCTTAGAAAATGTCCACATCATACTTTACCAGATCGTTTAATAATTCAAACATTTTACAATAGATTAGTAGGATCACTGAGATTTATTATAGATGCTGTTGCGGGTGAGTCATTAAGGTCAAAACCATTTGATGAAGCATACTTTTTAATTGAAGAAATGGCTACTAATAATTTTCAATGGCCCTCTGAAAGGGTAAATCCTAAGAGAGTAGCTAGTGTTCATGATTCTGATGCAATGTCTATTTTGGCATCTCAAATTGGTGCTATTTCTTAAAAGATTGATCAAATGGGAATGAATTATTCTCAAGTACCTCTAGTATTAGAGGAGAATTCACTAGAACAAATTATTGATACTCAATCATCTTATGAAACTTTAAACGATATAAATAATTGAAATAACAATCTCTATTCTAACTATTTTAACCCTAGTTGGAAAAATCACCCTAATTTTCGTTGGAATAATTATCATAATTTGGTGAATCCATCCAGAAATCTGAACAATCAAGGAAATCTTAATTTTTGACCTTATTGTCCTCCGGGATTTAACTCCAACCCTAACCCACAAGTTAAGGAAAAGAAGTTGACGATGGAAGAAGTGATGTGAATATTGGAAACCAAATACAGAATCAAGGGGCTACTATTTGAAATATTGAAAATCAATTAGGACATATTGCTACTGCACTTAGTAATAGACCTTTTGGAATTCTTCCAAGTACTATGGATGTTAATCCAAAAGATCAAAATAAAGAACAAATTAAAGCTATTCAATTACCAAGTGGAAAAGAATTTGAAATAATGATCCAAAGAGAAACTGAAGTTCATGAAGAAAAGGAAGAAATGGAAAATGATCAACAGGAAAATGAACAAACACAGAGCCCTGTAGAAAAACCATTACCTCCATTTCCTCAAGACTAAAACAGAAGAATAAAGGTAAATAATTTACAAAATTTTTGGAAATCCTTAAGAATTTAACGATAAATATTCCTTTTGTTGAAGCTTTGGAACAAATTCCAAGTTATGTTAAATTAATGAAGGATGTATTAAACAAGAAAAGGAAGTTTACAGATCATGAGACCGTTGCACTTAGTGAAGAGTGTAGTGCTACTATTCAGAAAAAGCTTCCTAAAAAATTAAAAGATCCTGGTAGCTTTACTATACCTTGTGCAATTGGAGAAAAGTTTTACGGAAAAGCTGTATGTGATTTAGGAGCGAGTATCAATCTTATGCCTTTATCAATTTTTAAACGTTTAGATTTGGGAGAAATTTTCTCTACTACTGTAACTCTTCAATTAGTTGATTGTTCAACAACTTATCCAAAAGGAGTTATAGAAGATGTGCTAGTAAAAGTGGATAAATTTATATTCTTTATAGACTTTATAGTATGGGATATGGGAGAAGATAAAGAGATTCTCATTATTTTAGGGAGACCATTTCTTGCAACAGGGAGAGCTGTAATAGATGTGCAAAAAGGAGAATTAATGATGAGACTTAATGATCAATAAGTGAAATTTAATATAACAAATACTATGAAATATCCTGCAGTAGAAAAAGATAATGAATGTTTCAATATGGAAGTAGCTGATTATCTAAGTAATGAGTAGTTTAAGAATGAATTCGAAGATAAATTAAAGCAATGAAAAAAATTTTATATTGAAAATGAAGTAAAAAAAGAAGATTTAGAATATATTTAGGACAAATTTGAAGCATTAGACTTACTGGAAAATGATATTAAAAATCTTATTCCTTCAAGTATTAAACCACCTAAACTTGAATTGAAGATATTACCTGCCCATTTAAAATATGTATTTTTAGGAGAGTCATCTACATGTCTGTTATTATATCTTCTGAGTTAATTGAAATTTAGGAACAAAAGTTGATAGAGATGTTGAAAAAGTATAAAAAGGCTTTTGGATGGACTTTAGTAGATATTAAAGGAATTAGTCCTTCAATTTGTATGCACAAAATTTTATTAGATGAACAGTTTGAACCTAAAGCAGATCCTTAGAGAAGATTAAACGCAATAATGAAAGAAGTTATTAAAAAAGAGATTTTAAAGTGGTTAGATGTTGGAAGTATATATCCTATTTCAGATAGTGCTTGGGTGAGCCCAATTCACTGTGTTTCAAAGAAAAGAGTGACTATTGAAAAAAATGAGAAAAATAAATTAATACCAATAAGACAAGTAACTGGTTGGCGAATTTGTATTGAATATAGAAAACTAAATAAGACCACCAAAAAAGATCACTTTCCTTTACCCTTTCTAGATTAAATGTTGGATAGATTGGCTGGGAACAAATACTATTGCTTTTTAGATGGATATACCAGATATTACCAAATTCCAATTGCTCCAGAGAATGAAGAGAAAACAGTATTTACAAGCCCATATGGAACATTTACTTTTCGTAGAATGCCTTTTGGACCATGAAATGCACCTATAACATTTCAAAGATGCATGATATCAATTTTTAGCAAATTTATAGAGCATGGAATGGAAGTATTTATGGATGATTTTTCTGTATTTGGGACTTTTTTTGAGTTATGCCTTAATAATTTAGAAAAAGTTCTGGAGATATGTGAAAAAACCAACCTGGTCTTAAATAGGGAAAAGTGTCAATTTATGGTTGCAGGAGGTATTGTTATTGGGCATAAAATTGCTAAAAAAGGCATGTAAGTTGATCCTGCAAAAATCCAAGTTATAGAAAAATTACCAACTAATGTTAAATGGGTGAGAAGTTTTCTAGGACATGCTGATTTTTACAGGAGCTACATAAATTTTTTTTTAAAAGTAACTAAACCCCTATGCCGACTTTTAGAAAAAAAGATACGAAATTTGATTTTAAGGAGGAATGCATAACAACATTTGGATTATTAAAGAAAAAATTAATTACTGCACCTATAATAGTACCACTGGGAGAAACCATTTTAAATAATGTGTGATGCTTGTGAGTATGCTATTGAGGCTGTATTAGGACAATGACACGACAAAATTTTTAAAGTTATATATTATGCTGGTAAGACTTTAAATAATGCTCAATTTAATTATACTACCACTAAAAGAGAGTTATTAACTATTATTTATGCCTTTGATAAACTTAGTTCTTATTTAATTGGAACTAAATGTATAGTGCATACAAATCATTCTGATATTGAATACTTGATGCAAAAGAAGGATGCTAAACCAAGATTAATTAGATGGATACTTCTATTACAAGAGTTTGATTTTACCATGGTAGATAGAAAAGGAAATGATAATCAAATAGCTGATGATTTGTCTAGAATAGAAATAGAAATATTACTAATTTTGAAAATGAAATTTTAGAAAATTTCCCAGATGAATATTTATATAGTATTGATGAAATGGATGTACTATAGTATGCTGATATAGTAAACTATATTTTAAGTGACATTCTACCATCTGTTATCAAGAATCCATAATTAAATAAATTTATCTATGATTCGAAAGTCTTTTTTGGGATGACCCATATTTATATAAATAATGTAAAGATTTAATTATTAGAAGATTTGTGCCTTATAAAGAAACTAAACAGATAATTGAAAGATGCCATGATTTTGAATTTGGAGGACATTTGGGAATAAATAAAACTGCATATAAAATTTTGCAAGCTGGATTTTATTAGCCTACTATTTTTAAAGTTGTTGTTGAATATATTAAAACTTGCGATAGATTTCAACAAGTAGGAAATATTTTTAGAACAGATGAAATGCCTCTAAATTACACACTAGAAGTTGAAATTTTTGATGTGTGGGGATTAGACTTTGTGGGACCATTTATGCCTTCATTTGTATATATATATATATATATATATATATATATATTACTTGTTGTTGATTATATGTCTAAGTGGATTGAAGCTATTGTTGTGCCTAGATGTGACGCTCAGAGTGTTTCTAAGTTTTTAATGAAAAATATTTTTACAAGATATAAAATGCCGAGAGTAATCATTACTAATGGAGGATCTCATTTCAGGAATAAGAGAATCAAAAAATTAATCAAGCAATATGATATAATGCATAGATTCTCTACTGCTTATCATCCTTAAACTAGTGGTCTAGTAAAAACATCAAATCGTGAAATTAAACCCATTTTATAAAATATTGTAAATCCTTATAAATTGGATTTGTCTGCTAGACTAGTTACTGCATTATGGGCATACAAAACTGCTTATAAAACTTCTATAGGATTGTCCCCACATAGATTGACTTTTGGAAAAACATGTCATTTACTAGTAGAACTGGAACATAAAGCATTTTGGGCTATTAAAGAATTTATATTTAATTTAAAGGATGCTGGTGAGAAAAGGTTTTTGCAACTCAATGAATTTGAGCATATTAGAATTGAAGCATATGATAAAGCGAAAATCTATAAAGATAAAATGAAAATATGGCATGATCGGAAGATTGCTAAGAAGAAATTTGAACATGAACAAGAAGTTCTACTTTATAATACAAGATTGAGATTTTTTCAGGAGAACCAAAATCCAGATGGTTAGAACTATTTAAAGTGATTAAAGTCTACCATTATGGAACTATTGTTATTAAAGATCCTAACACTCGGAAGATATTTAAAGTTAATGGGCATTGTCGGCACTATTTTTGGTGTGGGGTTTGCCTGTAAGAAGCTGTCGGTCATTGGAATTAAAATCCCGTTGCCCGCTTCGGAAGGACGTTTTTTAAAAAATTTAGTTTTGAAAAAAAATGAAGTCAAACTGACCCCATAATTTTCATAGTTTAGATGAAAGAGC